>JAOBRC010796783.1:0-10025 GCA_027575255.1 Scolionema suvaense | reverse complement strand
AGTATTGGATATACCTCACATGGAAAATGTGCACGATGATATCATTACACATGCAGCAAATCAAGAGGAACACGATTCGGTTGAAAATTTTTCGAGCTTTTGGAAAGGGTAAGGTAAGATTTTTCATGGGGCTTGGGCTTGACAGATTATGATGATAGAATTAAGCACAGTCTGCGGAACTTCACATCTAATATCCCTTCATGTGTGCAGTATCACCAAAACAGCTAGTAATTTTATGGCGGTTGAACCACAACAAGCATCCAGCTACATTAGGAAGACCCATTTAGCCACAGTTGCCTTGCCATATGACCCAGGAATGGATACTCACCAGGCGAAAGGTACCCAATAATAGTTGTAATAATAGCCTAATTTTTCCAGGGGATTGGAAAATATGGTCGCTTCTGAGGCGGGAGGTCGGAAAAGGGGAGTAGGCAAATTTTGAAATTTCTGGGGGGGTTGCCAGGAAAGGGGTGGGGACTGATTTTCAGGAGGGGGGGTTAACACCATGGAGAATGCTATGAAACCACATGAAAAGCAGATTGGTACAATGCTCATAGCTACTGACCATTATCCATTACAAATTTTGCACGTTTGGAGGAGGTATCATAGAGTACGATTCCAAGACCTCATGGTACAGAAAAGGTATCTCAATGAGCCCAAAAGCCCAGAATGGCCCTCAGCAAAAATGGCTGCATAAAACCCAGACACAATGTTTTGATGCAAAAGAACCTGAGAAATAGACTTCATGTTGAGCACTTTTTTGGTATGCTACAGTTAAGTTAATGTTCTAATGTAAAACAAAAAACAGCATACCGGCAGTACTGACAGCATGGTTGCCTTCAATCAAGAGTTTCAGACTTTGAACATGTCCATATTCAGCAGCTCGCATAGCTGGAGTCCGACCTTGCCTATCGCACACAGTAGTGTCAGCACCATGTTCAAGCAAGAATGTTATCATAGATTCATTGTTGCCACAGGCTGACAAATGCAAGGCAGTATCCCCTGATGAAGAATCTGAAATTAACAAAATATAATATTTTGTCACGCAATTTCATAAATGAAATCCTGTCTAATAGACACAAACATAATTAGAAGTGGCTATACACAACTTCTACGAGACATATAGGTAGTTAACTCATTTTAATTCCAATATTTCGACGGCTACCTGCAAGTCATAATCATGGAGTTATTATTGTTGTAACTATCATAACGTAATTTTGAAGGGTGACCAACTCATTAGGTTAAAATGTTCTGCCTGCAACAGGCTGATGTTTTTTTGGCGAGAATATTATGTGATGCTTACAGGTGCTTATAGTTAACTTTACCAACTTTTCTACATTTTGTCCCCTCATATTGTAGTAACAGGAGCAGGTGTAACACAATCAAATTAATGTTCGCTCACTTTCGTAAATGACGGCCTCAGGGGGGTGGGGGAGTAGACCCTCACTGCCCACTATGGTTCTATCAACGGAAAGGACAGCAAGTGTCTTGGTATGGTCTTTGAAATATTTAGCAATCTTCAACTGTGGTCGCATCAGTCAGGATTGAAAGAGATTAAAAACAAAAATCGATGCAACAGTAATTGCCCACAGTACAGGATGTGAACTGGAAGATTATATAAACTTAAATGAGGATGCATGCTGATATTGCACAAAACATTCTGACATGGCAATAAATATTGTCTCCTCTAAAACATATGAAATGCGTAACTTCAGCAACCAGTATTTAAAATTGGATGCTGATGGGGTACCAACTAAGTGTAATTTCTCAGTAGCTTACAGGCCTTCAAATAGCCGTCGGTCATTGCATGGTAGATTTTGGTAGATGACTGACCGTAGAGCATTAAACACTTATTCATAAGGATATGTTATTCTGTAGATTACTCGTGCCGTGGAAAGTAACGGCCACCGAGATTTTCAAAAGTATATGTTTTTCTTTACAAACTAGACAGCATTTTCAACCGCACAACAACACACTTGTATGCTCCATAAAGAAGCTAAAGAAGGCAGGCTAGCGTGTTTATCATCGGTGACAGTCTTTTACTGTCAAAGGAACAAGTCCGCGGTCTTTCGTCGAATGACTGATCTGATCTCTAAGCACACAATAAAATTTAATAGTCATACTAAGTGACCACTGATTGCACTGCACAAAACTGCACGCTAATGCACGGCCAATTTTTGTCTGACTGTCTCCAGACTTACACGCTTTTGCACGGTCAACCAATTAAGCCACTACTCGTTTTTGCACTCTTTTGCACGCCTCTATTGTTCTGAATTTGAAAGGAACGTGCAAATCCATTGTCTTGAGCGTGCAACTGGAAACTGTCATCACTGGTTTTCCCTCGGAACGTCACAAGTTTGTAGCAGACAGTTAATTAAACAGTTTTATCAGCAGAGATAAATCAGTTTTATTTAAGTTAGGTTTTCTGTACAATATAGAGATCGACTCTGCAATTTTCCTTTTCCAACTGTGTTGGTAGTTACTAGAATGATCTGGAAGACTACAATGTTGAACTCGATGTGTGTGTCTAAAATAATATTACACTAGGAGTAGGCAATCCTACATGATAATGCATTTTCAAGAGACTTTTCCTCAGGTTGCAAGTAAAGGTTGAGGGAGGACTCAATACTATTCTGGACAGGTAGTGAAAAAAATGTTGCACTTCTCTTCCCTGATGGACAATGCTAAACAGGTGTTACAGGATATCTCAAAACGAAGTTTTGAACTGAACATATCATGAACAGGAGCAGATGCATCTTTCAATTCACCTAGGATATACTGCAGGACCTCAGCTGCATCTTGCTGAGAATTGTAGTTAAGCTCAAGGTTTTAACTATGTGACACGGCTCATGAAAGAAACTGCTTGGATCGATACAGCAAGATGATGTAGATAATAAAGACATGTTGAGCACGACAGACTTTGCTACCGGTGATATCAGTGTGATCACAGAAGCCAGAGTGACAACAGTGCAAAACCAACCACACGCAAGGCTTGTAACATAGTACTAGCATAACAAGTGTTCCGTTTATTAGCAAAGGCTTGGCATAAAGCTATCTTGAATCGAATTGGCTGAGAGGGAGGTTGACTCTGAGTAAATGTTCTTTGGGCGCAGCGTCTAATTCTTTGGTGAAAGGTTTCAAAAGAGTTTCAGAGAACGGTGTCCGATTGGTGCTATTTCGGGCTACCCAAATACAAAAAGAGGCTTCCATTGACAAGTGGGGTAAAGACGTTGCGTACCCAAGAGCCAGTTTGTTGGGGAAACCTAACCTCTTCCAACACATCATGAAACTGTGCAGTATCCCCAAGTACCATCTTCTAAAGCGAAAAGATCCACAGCCCAACCATTGTTTCCGATGACACATAAATGTAGCTGTATTGACTGAGCTTCACAGAGAACCAACTTGGCATATTATCTTCACATGGACAAGAAAGCAGTAGATAACCAAGTTGGGGGATAGCTCTGTGACAGCGACACGCAGAGTAGCCTGTACCACACCAAGCATACTGCGCTTCATTTGCTTGCATGGTCTGTTACCTTTCGCAGCATTTTTGCGTTTGGTAATTATGCCATAACGAGCACATTACGCACTGATTCAACACAAACTGATGTTAATCATGAGGTTGCTATAGGAAAACCTGACGCAAAGTCGAAAATAATTAACAAGTTTGCTAATTTGAAAAACGGAGATTCGCGCCAAAGTTAGCAGACTCTGAGAGAACTTGATTCCAGCAGAGGCTGTGAGCAGGCTACATGCAGAGGAAACATGTAGTTGTCTGATGGATCAAAAATCAACTTCCAATCTGACATCAAATGAAAAATTCTCTTTGGAGGCTTCTTACAATCCTCTCTGTAAGAACCAGGCTTACAGAACTTAATGGTTTGGGTTGCATTAGTAGATTCTGGAGGAATTTGGTCCTGGAAAGCTTCAATATCTTTCACTAGTTTCTTTAAAATGGTGTCATGGTGAAAGGTAAAACAGCCTTGCTTAATAAGGGAAACTTTGCAAGCTCTCGGGACATGTGCTGCGATGCACGCAACCTTCCCCACAGATTTCATGATGCTTCTGCTGCTACATGCCAACGCTTCAAATTACAGTGAGTGGGTAGTGAGTGAAAAGTAGGCCAGGGGCGAAATCAGAGCAAAGATGGTGGCATAGCTAAGATATCTCACCAAGAAGAATTGTTTTTTACATAATCCTTCCAACGTGATCACTGCTCCTGCACCTGGAGCAGCAAAGCTCAGCATTGGGTGCATTCCGTATCAATCTCACATAAAGTGGTTGCCATAAACTTCCCGTGCCCCATTTGTTCCTATTGTACATGACTGACAAATTTGCCTAACACAACCAGGGGTAATAGACCACATCAGAACACATATTCACCATTCAAATCAATAAACAAATTAAAAATGTCAAGACTTACCACCATAATTGATAATATCGGGAATACCATTCACCAGGATTCGCTCCACACAATCCTTGTCATCATCTCTAACAGCTTGCAGCAATTTTAAGTGCTGCAAATATACAAGCCTGCCATCACCAAATGGCATTGTAAGAACATCATAATCCTTCTTCAAAAATCTAAAAATATTTTCATAAGAGATAAGCATGTAAAAGGGGTATATATGTAAATGTAAAAGGGGTATATATGTAACTACTAATTATGGAATATGTTCTTCGCCCTACATACACATACAAAGTTCTCTCAAGATCAACTTAGACCATAGATCATTGATACATTGACAGACAGTCTACAGCAAACTAGAAAAGTCGTCCCTTGTAAAGCCGAAGGAACGACCAGGAGTTTTTGGCACTGCCCCCTGCTAAGGTCTTCCCATCTGCACGTCGAAATTTTGATGTGTTGTGCGAGAGATTATAAGCGCGTCAAAAATACCGGCTTGCCAAAAGCTCATAGTCTGTTCTTCAGACTGCTTTAGTTACATAACATCACTTTCTGTATCGTACGACACAACCTGCCTGGGTGACTTCAAAAGAACAGATGTTCTAGTCCAAGTGTACAGCTGTTACCTACCTAGTAACAAAACAGATGTATACACGAAAAAAAGGGGTTTTCAATGATCTTCCTTTTCGGGTCAGAAAGTAAACTGACAATGTGTGTGGGTCCTCCACTGTGGCAGTATTTTCATGTAGAAGGAGCACTCAAGTCCAATTCTCTTTTTTGTCAATGTTTCCAGTATTTAAGTAATTTGGAAGACCAGGCAAGAACAAATACAAAGTTCAGTCTCCGTCAAATCATTCATTAAGGCTGCTAAATGTGTGTTAGTATCTATTTAGGGTATGGTGTGATGGAGTTTCCGATTGAAAGAACTCAGTGTTCCAAAAGTTCCACTGGAATCCTCCCTAAAATACTGTTTGTGCTGGGTATATACTTTTTCATAGATAAATCTGAGTACACAAGCAACAACCATTTAAAGAATTCGAGTCACCGATTTGTGCTTCATACTGTTGTTACTTGGTATGCTGCCAAGAAGCTGGTTTTTTCATTTTACCTGAACCTATATTTTTATCACTTTTGATTGTCAAACGCTGTATTATCTCTTGTCAGGAGAAGACTCCATAATAAGACTCTACAACAAAACCTGATAATCAAGCAAGTCAGAGTTTAGTACATATATGGTATCACATCACGTTTACATGGTATGTCCATTATCTCGCATATTACTGACTTGAGTATATAGCAAGACTTGGCACCATCAAGTAAGGCTAACGTTTCAGCAGCTAGGGTACTCTTCTTTGATTGCCACGGAAGAGGAAGATGTTGCTTCTGCTCCCCTTCCCAAAAGATAATGAAACCACCTTGAGAAGCATTATCTGTCATGTTACTTAATGATGCATCGGAGTAGCATACTACACGCATTTTCATCAAATCCCCAAGATGCTGGAAATGAAGCATAACATTTGCAGCTTTGAGCTTCCTGACAGCTTTATTAGCTCTTTGAACATCATCAGTTGTGGCAGTCTTCACCGATGTATTCACTTCGCTGGCATCAAAGATAGCATCAGGACGAGTTTGACCTGCAACCCAATTCAATTGACCAGCAAGAGCTCGAAGACGTTGTTTAGTTTCTCTGGATACTTCTCTACTACTGTCATTTGAGGATTGATACAAAATAGGTAACAACTCATTAGTGTAGCTTGTTTGTTTTACTTGAATACTTCCAGGGGCTTGGCAAACTTCCAATCCAAGGTATTTAAATATGCTGTCTTCCTCTCGACTGACACTGAATTTGGACTTTAGCAGATCTATGACCTTTTACTCGAACAAAGCAGATCCACCCCAACAGAAGTCGTCAACATGACAGGCTATGATTCCATGGAGGTCACCATTATATCTCCAAAAGAAAAGAGCTTCATCGTACTTTGAAACACATGCTCCAATTTTGGTAAGCTCGTCTCTACCACAAAGATACCATACACAAGATGCATCACATATATAATCCATACACTGTTGTATTTAATCTCCATGATTTGTTGGTGTCGGCTTTAATTGGAGGTCTCAGATAAACCACTCAATCAACTAATTTTCCTTGCAGGAAAGCTGCTTTGATGGCCAAAGTTCGAATTCTCCACAACTTGGAAGCAACGACAGGAAACAGGATTCTTATGTTTTCTTCTGAGAAAGTTGGAGAATCGGTTCTTGTTTCTTCCTGATCTTCTTCAAACCCTCTGGCAACTAAGCGTGCTTTGGTAATTATTAGTCTTTATCGACTTGCTTCTCGGTTATGACTCAACGAACTGAAATGGCATGCTGCCCTTGATCAGCCACTTCTTCATATACATTAAGCTCTTTCCAGTTGTTCAGTTCTCTGACCTTGGCAGCAGATACATTAACACCAAGGAATTGTTCGCTCAATAATGCTTCGTCTTTCTATCGCCATTCATAGATTTCTTCAAAGTTTACCGAACTGTTTTCCATAGTTGTGGAATCTTTCACATTCAGCAAAAACTTGTTGCAGCCATTCCCGTTGCCAGCTCTAGACAACACTACTGCATTTGACCAGGGATCGTCTTTAGAAACTTAGTACTGTATCTGACTTTTGCTTGGAGGAAGAATACCGTCATCAGGGTCTATTCTAGCATTTCAGGGCAGAGTCCGGAATTGGTCGAAAAGGGCACTTTTGTATCAAATTTCCTTCCAAAATCTGCGATTTTAAGCAAATATTAGTCAAAAAGGGCACTTTTTGCCAAGATTTAAAAAGGGCAGCGTCCGATGTTCGGACCCTTTGTCGTTCTAGAATAGGGCATGGTCATGTAGAATTTTTGGATTCTTCTCACATGCTTCTTAACGTTCAGGAGCATCACCTCGATTTTGAGAAAAATCAGTGCATTCTTGACCAACATTATTTCGTTCATTGCTATCACTACAATTTCTTTGCGCTTCTGTCTCGCATACATTTTGGTCTAGAGGTATGTTATTTTCTAATTCATCAGCTGAATTTTCATGGTCTTTATAAATTCAAGTAGGTGGATCACTCTCTTTGCACAGTTCAGGACTAACATTTTGTTTCATGGTCTTCGAATTCCCTTCTTGATTTTGGACGTTCGTATTCATTAGTCACAAACTGCAGGGATGCACTCTGATGAAGATACCACTATGTTTGACAAAAACTTGGTGGTCATCTTTACCAATAACGTAACCTGGGCCTTTCCAAGCCTTCGAGGGTTTCCTCTTGTAAGGACTTTATCTCCAGGACTGTACGTAATAGTTGTATAAGGTCGGACATTATGCCATAACGCTCGTAACTTTTCAGATGATTCCTGCTGAATGAAAGACTTTCCGGCTGCACACAATGCATGTAAGTTGATAGCAATAATTTCACTTAGTGGCTGTCCTTCAGGAGCTGGAAGTTTATCAGTTAGTACGGATGGCAAGTTCGGATTACGCTCAAAAACAAGTTGGTTAGGACTAAATCCATACACATTATGCAACGAGTTCTTTGAACTAATAGCCCATGCTAATGCAACTTTTAGAGAGCATCGGCTTTCTTCTATTATCTTACTCACCATGTATATAACCAATCACAGCATTATGTCTTTCTCCATTTCTGACCATGGGGATACAGCTGGTGATGCAGTAACCTCACAATTAAGATTTTCGCCCATATCTTGGAAGTGTTCATTGTTAAACTCTCCTCCATTGTCTGATAGGAATCGCTTAGGTGCCCCAAAGATGGCCATCCAGTGAAGAATGTTCTTTACAATTACATCTTTCTGCTTCGATCTGATGACAACTGCAGCACTAAATCTTATGGCTAGATCAATCATACGAAGGATGCGAACTGTTTCATAGGCTTTCAAATCAAGTGCCACAGTATCAATAAACTCTTTTGCAAGGGGCAGTCTGACAACTGATCGAGGATTACTCTGCTTGTATTTCATACAGGTCTGGCAACTGTGCTCTGTTGAATCTAGCATTTCTTCACACTTCTTATCATCTATGCTAGCATCTCAAAGTAATTTCTTCAATTTTTCTGATGCTGTATGGCAAAACTGGTTGTGCAGTTTTGCTGCTACTTTAAACTTTTCTTTGTAAGACATATTCGTAGTGTCGAAAGCTAACAACGCTGAAGATTTATCCTTGTCTATATTTTCAAGTAGGGGCTGCTTTTCTTTTGTAAGTGGGATGATACAGTGACCACTAGATGAGAATTCCAGGTGAACAGGGCTACAAAACATTGTTGTTGTGTCTTTCGCAAAATCTACTACCATGCCTGATTTCTTCATTGCTTCTTTGCTGAGCAACATTGGAAGTTCTGATTTTATAACTTCTGTTTCAATAATTACCCGATTTTGACGGATACAAGCAGGAACCTTTGCCTTTTTGATGGCTAGAAGAGATCAACCATCACCAAATCGAAAGCTACGGTCGCTTTCCTCATATTTAATCATTCTCTGATCGTTTTCACTCAGAGCTTTTGAAAGACATTTGAGCCAAGATTCACCACATACAGTTCTGGTGCAACCAGAGTCTAAAACAGCTGAGCACAAAGTTTATCCAACAAATTTCTCGATGTAACATTCATGAATATGCATTGAGAACATCTCAAAGTCAACTTTCTCCAATGATTTGCTACTTTGTGATTCAGCAGCATGAGGGCAATTACTTGCATTACAGAATCGCATACTACGCAATGGCTTGCATTACCACACAAATTTACAGGATTTCTCTTCTTGAGGGTAAATGAGATGTTTCTTTCTGACGCCAGTTGTTTGCAGAGTTTGCGTCTGGTCTTCCACGAAAGGACTGGTACTGTTTCCCTCAGCCTAATGGTCGTCGATTCATGGGATGGTAGGGTCTTCTGTTGGAATTACTTCTTCCGTTATTGTACCCATAGAAAGCTTCCTCTTCTTCACCGTCAACAGTTTCATTTGAATTGTAAGTTGGTTCATTTTTAACACGAATGTTTCCTGATTCAAGCTGCAAAATACAATCCCCAAAAATTTTCTTAAGTTGTTCTACCAACTTAGCATAGGTGAACTCAGTAATTGTCGCTCTAGCTAACTGTTCCTTTTCTGGAGGCAGGTTAGAACTCTTTAGTGTACGATATGCTAGTACTCCATGAGGAAGATCCATTCCATAGACCTTTAATTTATTATTTAAGCGTTCAAATTCATTTATGAAATCTTTCATGTTCATATCTGCTGGCCTTTTGAACTTCTCGATGGAATCATATGCTGAATACATCAACTGATTTCTATCAACACTATATAACTTGTCCATCTTAGAGACGACATTTTTAATACTATCAGACAATTTTATCTGGTCAATTTCTAATTCTAGAACAGCTTCTCTGGCCTTTCCTGTCAATGTCAAAAATAAAGCAGGACCTTGTTTTTCAGGTTTCAAGTCAGTAAACGCCTCCCATCAAATGAAGCCGACACTGGAAGATAGGTATCAACACATATTAACACTTAGTAACGTGCTGTAAGAAATCATGAACAACAAGTAAATTTTCAGGAAAGACTCGATGCTTGAATTTTAACAATGGAATTTTTACATA
>JAOBRC010796672.1:0-10027 GCA_027575255.1 Scolionema suvaense | reverse complement strand
CTGTCAACGACTAGCTTCCGTTCACTTGATATCATGCATGTCATATCAATACGAAGCAACTACACAGAATGCAAAAATATTTTCCAAGCTGGCATTACTTTACAACAGAATAAACTAGGACATGATTTGGATTGCTCTTTGGCCTTATCAAGCAACAATGCGCAAGAACACACACGTAGAAAAATTTAAAAATAGAACTTGTAATAAAGGCACATCAAGGACACACCTAGAATGTCATGACAGACCTAAAATAGAAAATACGATTGGCTATGTTTAAGCAGCCGTGGCCCTCTTCCAGAATGTCCTGTCTGTTCAAAGGAACACCAAAGGTGAAATAGAGTATTTGGATGCAACAAGCAGCATAGAATGTGGAAAGCTTTTGAAAAGCATAATGTTTGCAGGTTTAGCATAAGTGTAAGTATCGATCCGGCTTACTTTAGTTGGCCCATGAGAGCTCACTCACGTCTCCTAAATGCATCAAACAAATAGATGCCTTAGAGAAGAGATTCAAGTTGGGAAGAATCGAACTACTCAGAGGATCTCTGGAAAACAACATGAGAGACGTAAAAATCTCTTGAAGGCAGGGAGATAGAAGTTCCTAATAGACGAAATGTAATATACAAGGTTTAAAGGCCGCTGAATGGACATAAACAAGCTGTCCGCATAAAACGAAAGTACAGATTTTGACTTTTGCAAAACTAAGCAATGAAATATATCTTCATGCTGCCAATATTAAACGTTGTTAACCAGAAGCTAGTTGTGCTCCGATTAAATTAAAAACTTCTCTTGCTTCATATGCGAGTAGTTATTCACTCCAGCCACAGGAAGAAGGTACATAATGCATTTTTTGCCAATGGTTCAGTCTACTAGCACTCGTTAGATTAAAAATGCATACAGCAATACATCAGTGAAAAATGAAATTAACAAAATTGACAGAACTTAAATTCAGAAGCTTTCGTCTTTATTTCAAACGAAAAGCTGCTCTAGCTCCTGAGATACAGTCTTTTGAAGTATCTGTCATCTTTTAATGATACAGAAATTATGCATAACCTGGGTTTATCACCACCTAAAATATCTGCAACAGAATTGTTCTTGATATCAGTACAAGTGAACATGTTTGATTGCTCTACCCTTGACCAGGCCATTGATCTGGTGAATATTCCAAGGCCAGAATTCTTTTAACTGGTTGTTTGCTGTGGCTAACAGTATCCCTAGTGATGGTTGTAAGTGATGCCATAGATTAATGTGAATCAAGAAATGAAGATGCATAAATTATCTGAACTTGGAAGCAAGATTTTAGGAGAGCAGCTGAAGCTTTTCACCTGACATCAAGATCAAACCACAGCATTTTTTATATTCTATCAATGTGTTGAGTATCATTTTTGACCGCTAGATTGCTTTGAACTAACTCAGTACAAATTTTGAAACAAACATTTAAGAGTTTAACTAGATTGAAATCCTAACTTGCCGCTAAAAAATTGCATATTTGTATCTTACTTCGTCCAATGACCGTCCATCCAAAACTGTGATTATAAACTCAGACGGGCCAATCAGAGCCAAGCGATGACCATTTTCCTCCAGATCGGCAACTGTACAAGAAAATGAATCTTCTGCATCATGCACGGACATGTGTGGTAACATACGAACCAAGCTGAATGATTCAGTTGAGGTGTCGTGCAAGGCTACAGTCCCACTTTGATCAACCAATATTAAGTGTTCTCCGCTTGGAGAAAACATGACAGCAAGAACTGTATCTGATAAGTGAGTCAACTCACAAATCAAAGATGTTGTTGCTAGACTAAATATCCGCACAATGCCACTTTCAAATCCGCATGCAAATATAGGTTTGCGAGGATGACACGACACGCATGTAGGAAGTTCGTCTTCAGTGCGGAAATCGTAAATCTGACAATAAGTTTCCTGACTCCACACTTTAATGCTGCCATCTGTAGATACGGTTGCAATGTTATTGTGTAAAACATCAAAGGAAAAGTCAAGAACAGGCTGCAAGTGTGATCGTGTTATAGTTGAGTATGACTTTGATGCCAAGTTGAGTATGCCAAGGTTGCCCTGGAAAAAAGAAGAATTAACAATCCGTCATACATAACTGTTGTACTGAAATCTGACTGGCTCACCTGCATGTAATTTCTGCTGAATATCAAACCGAAAGCACTTTGTATAGCTTAGATGTTCATTGGTCCCAAGTTGTTGTGATTCCTACTATCCAAACATTAAATCATATAATTACATGCAACATGATGCATGCAATCTGTCACATATGACAGCATAATTATGTACGCATAATTATGTACGAGAAAACAATGTCAGTATACATGTGACTCCTTGACTGGTCACTCATCATCAGAAGTGGACCAGGTTCCCAAATGACAAGAAAAGTATGTCAAATGTGCCACATTTGCATGACAATTTTAAATATCATTGCATCAAGTCAAAAACAACATGCTGTTGGCCACCAGTATATCAGGTCAGTTGGCAGCCATTTCATTAAATTGTTCCTTTGCTGAAAACAATCAAAGTGGATTTAATTTCCCAGTAAAAATATTCAAAGTCATATAGAGGCAAATCTAATCCATCCCAGGGATTTATCCACCCAATTTTGGTGACAACCCTTTTGTAAGAAGATTGAGTTTTCAGTTCACAGATTTAATTTTGTGTTGCTGAAGTCGTAGCTCCAAGCAATGTGAGTCTCCCTATCAGGTTTAGGGTAGAGCCCCGGAAGCTTCTAGATAATATAAACTATCCATTAGGTAAGAAAGGCAGTAAAACAAGCCAATAGAATGCCGTAGAAGCTTTCATAAACATTAGCAGATTGATATGAATGTTGAAAAAACATCATCAGTATACACAATTGTGCATAATGACATGTTTCCTTCTGTCACAGACTTGTGTGGAAAGATCGAGTTTCAAAACTGAATCTTAGGTCTGATTTTTAACTACTGTATACCGCTAGCCAGTTGGTACTTAAATAAATTCCTGAATCCATCAAATCAATCCAATCCACTGAAAACTGAAGTAGCAATATCCAGAAAATATTTCATTTTCTTGATATCAGCATGCTTCTTTCGAGTCTGTCAAATTTTATTCTAGAAGAGTAGTACTTCAAATATACAGACAGAGATACAAACAAAAAAGAGTACATCGTGAAAATAAGTAGGCACTTTCAGGCCGAAGATTCTTTCGAGGCTGACACACTTTGCTCAATCACGATCCTACGATCTGTTTTCCTACAATACCTAAAGCAGCTACCAGACACAATCTGATGTGAGAAAGCAAAGACTGAAAACTCAAATAGAAACATACTTACTGCAGCAGTACCAGCTAATATGGAGATTCCATCATTGGAGACAGTAATAGTCGTGAGTCCACCTTCGTGTTCTGTAATGTACATAGAACAAGGCAACAATAAAATACAGATCATTTTCTACACAAAAACACATCCAAGATGGCCATTATGAATATATGTACATAGGCAAACAAGCAACATGAATTCCGAGAGGATTGGCCTGCAGTGTGATTTACTGATTTAAGAAAAGAACAGCATGAAAATTGACTTTTTGTTTACAGATATGTAAAAACCACCTCTTCTAACTAGATTTCATGATGCAGCCTTCATAACAAAAGGAAGCCAGCAAGTTGTGGAATAGTCAGAGCCTATTCTAGAATTTGAGGGCAGCGTCCGAAATGGGGAGAAAGGGAAGATTTCTGTCATGGTTTCTCCAAAATACTACTAGAATAAGCTTTATATGATCAAAAAAGGGCACTTTTCAGAGGATTTTCAGAAGGGCAGGGTAAGACATTTGGACACTTTTTCTCTCTAAAATAGGGTGTGATAGTACACCAACCTCATGATACACAGCTGAATTTCCTGAAATCTGTGAATGTCAAACCTCTTCATCAGGTTGTTACACACCTTAAAACTGCAGGCACCTCACATCTCAATAAAATGCAAGTACACACTATTAGTTCTCTGGAAAGGTACACTACTGCCACACCATGTACTGCAATGCCGTTTCATAGGGCAGGAGTTCTGATTTTCATATAACCAAACCTTACACAAAGAATCAAAGCACAACACCTGAAACAACATAAGGTATCATCGAACAGTAAAAATCAGGGAATAGACTGTAATTCAAAAGATTTTGAGTCTTAGCATACATTATTACATTACACAAATGCAGCAGAGTCACACAAAACTTCCTAATTGCACAGTCTAGTACCCACACTACAGCTATGACCATTGGAAAAAAATTCAGAAAATTAAAGTTGAGAACTGCTTAGGCCGTCCTTAAAGAAGTTTGCATTTCCCGTTACCCAGACGTTTTGAAGGATATGAAGACAGATCATACAACTAAAGATCATCTTGAGATATATCAAGGTATGAATACATCAATCAAGCCAGCAGTTCAGCATAGCACAGTTACGCATGCCACATGAAAACGGACATCCATGGAATGACGAACGAAATGCTCGTAAAGGCTTTCAATGATATAGACATATATCCTACACGATTGAAACAATTTTCATGGTGGTTATGCAAAGTAATGCTACCAAAGTTTTTATATAGTTATAACTTGCTTCTTTGATTCTTCATCGGTACTCACTCGACTGTCTTTATCAGTACTCAGTTTGTTTACTTTCGTTTTTGCCTGGCACGTGCGTGATTGATGTCAAATCTCTCAAGGGGGGATTGGTTGCTTTGAAAACAATTGCCTATTGAAATTAACGTTCGCTGCATTATCTCGTTGCATCAGCGCCTATTGTTACTTACGAGTCTAATTTAAATGCAGGGTGCAGCGTACAATATCCAGTTTATTATATATCCATGGCAGAGCCAAGTGGCAAAAAGGTAAGTTGTATTCTGGTTCGAACAATTTTTTAACCCCTTAACCCCTCAACTGATGGCATTTTTTTATGCCGGTATGTAATCTGGTGGCTGTTTTTTGCAAAATTTAGCCTTTTTACCGCTGTAAACACTTACCTCTTGTCCCAGTAGCCAACTCTTCACAGCTTTCATTTTCCGACAGAATTACAGAATCTTCACTCTCTGACTCAATAAAGTCACCATGCAAGTCAGAAAAGTCATTCTCAATTGGTTAGATTACATACAAAGTCAATCACATGTTGGACTGAACGAACGTGCTGGCTGTCCTCACAGCTTGGAAGCCATCCTTCACTGCAAGTATTGTTTACGAAGCCTATTTCAACAATGCCACGATGTCTAATTTACAGACCGTTGTTTATGCGCTTGATTTAGAAGCAATAGCACACTCAGTGGCTTGTTTCTTTGCTGCAAATGCAGTCTTTAATTTGGAACTTGTGCGAATGGAAATATCCATCACTGCCAGATAAGCCATCACAAGCTCGGAACGGAGATTTCGGTTCTAAACTGTTGAGGATTTTTAAGGACGGCCACACTATGTTACGCTTTTTGGAAACAAATGATGTTTATGTCCTTTTATATCGTACTATTAAAATAGAATGCTCATATATAAACAGATCATTTTCTGTCTACAAACGATTCAGCAATTGTGCTCAACAGAGCAAATGTTTCACATATCCTCAAATACAGTCGATGAATGAACTCCTTCATGGAGGAAGAAATATGGGCAAAGCCTAAAAAGCTTTTCAACCAACTGCCCCTCCTGCCATGAGATAGATTTTAACCCCCTCAGGTAGAACTACACCCCCCTCCCCCTATGAAAAAACTTTCTTCTTATTTGTTCCATAACCAAGAACCTTAATAGAAGCATGCAAATATATATTCAATATTCAATAACGAAGCCTGAAAGCATATATGAATGATTAGAACAGCCAGGGAGAATCAAAGGTGCACAGAACTGCACCCATTAACCTATGCCAAATTAATTGAAGTCAAGGAAGAAACACTGAGTATCACCAAAACAAATAAACACCAAGCATTCTCATCATGCTTCTAAACAAAACAGCAGTATAATACCTGCTTCCAAGAAGTAACTTTTAAAATCTAAAGGCCATAATTTGAGAGATCCATCTTCCGAACCGATTGCACAGAAGTTGTCAGCAATAGAGATGCACGATAGTGAAGTCGTCTCGTCAGTTGAAGACTTCCGGATGTCAGGTGGTAAGAGTGAGTAGATATTGCATAATTTTAGAGATTTATAGTTGACATGGTAAACAGACGAAGATTTTGTTATGAAAAACCTGGCAAGAGAGGTAAGATGATATGATAACTAAAAAGTTTAAAACAACAACCTGATATAGGCCACCGTAAAAGCAATATACCAGTCTAAAATCATTTTTGGCATGATAACAGAGCCTTCAAAAACATGGCCGAACCTTTTTTATTTCATGATAAAAACTGTTGTAGTTCCAGAGATATCTGCTTTCAAAGTCAAGGAAAAGTTTGACTTGCTACCATTTTCGTTCTGAACGCTAATTATGCATGACGCCAGGTCAGATCAAGCGCATTATTCTATCTTATTTGTCGAATCGCTCTTCATTGCAAGCATCAGTAATCTCAATTTGTTTTATCCGAAATAGAGGTGCAATACGTTGCTTTCAAGGTTTACACAAAACCTTGAAATGTTGAGTTGCTAAGGAGAGCCATTAACCTTAGAAACGGTCTCAGATGATGTCATTGATGAGCTGAATCGAGAAGCGCAGGCTCCGTGGAAAATATCAAACTTTGAAGCAACATTGAAGAAGAACCACTGCAGCTTTTTCACTCAAATAAAAGCAAGTATTCATGATTTTGCAAGATCTAATCAGCGGAGAAAAATCATTTTAGACCGGTAAATTGCTGTAACAATGTACAAAAGCAAGATAACAATTATTTTGTTGTAATCACACAAAAAGCGATGTGCTGATACTATATACAATCTTCAACATGCTCCGAAGAAAATTCTGAGACAGTTAATCAGCTCGGTTAGGATGCTACTACTACGATGAAAGATATAAGTTCCCATGAAAACATGCTTACAGTGAAAAAATCCTATCAAGCTGTCAAATGGACTTTACAAGAGTTTAAAAGGCTTTTTGTTGGACAATTCAAAAACCTTGCTTGAAAATTGTAGTATTTCTTGAGCATAAGCATTACAGAAGAAAATTATCTTCTATCCCGAAAAATTGAAAGGTGTACAATACTTTTTCAGTAGTATACTCAAAAATTATATTTCCTTCGGAGATGGTCCAATCAAAGACTAATTTAAGACTTCGACATTGAACATTAACTTAACAGGTACTGAGGATGGCAATAGATTAGCCAAAACATGTCTTGTTGAATAAAAAGAGTATTCTTCCTTGTAAAAATACTCTGTAGACAGGCAAGACAGTTGAAGAAAAATTTTCAAACTCCTGTGACAAACAAGAGAGGATACTTGATTTTGCTATTAGAGACTGCTTAGGCCACCCAAGAAGAAAGGTTCAGAATTCATTCACTTATGGCAGGCAATATCCAAACCATGCACAAGGATGCGTGAACTACCTGGAAGTGGATTGAAAAATGTTTCCAGGGCACACATAAAATGCCTCCACTAGCGAAAAAATACTACACAAGCATTCACACACATTGGAAAGTTTAATAAAGAAATCATTCACAAACACACTTTCACACAGACAGCGGATTTCACATAAACTGCCGGATGACCAGGAGGCAAACTTCTCTGTAGTGGTAAAATCTGTGGAACAGATCATTTTACTGTTTTAAGCACAGACACAATTACTTGTTAATTGCTAGCCTTTGTTCAAGACCCTCACGATTTTAAGCATCGTATAGGTTCTTTGCATCAGGAGCAATTTGCCGTCCAGCGATTTTTTATTATGCGTATAATTATAAACACTGGCACATTAACAGAACTGATTCAGTGTATTCTATACACATACCTGCTTCCAATTCGCTGTCCCTCTAATAAATTATGCATAAGCGTTTGGTCACACTGCATGCGCATAATTAGTTAACAGTAGAGCATGGGAAACAAGCTGGACAGCACATTGGGCTCCGATGCAAAGACTCTATACGAAGCATGAAGTAAGGGTATTGAACGAAGCCTAGTTAATCGTAAAATCGATAATGAAACAAGATCATTACATTGTCACTCTCTGGCGATCCCACAATGCATTGCATAACGACGATTTGCGAAATAGCCTATTGCTTATTGACAGTGAAATTGACAACTTCCGACAGTAATTGCTTTTGTCACTGAAACGCTGATTCTATGTCCCCCTAGTCACCCAACAATGCGGTGCATGATGGCGGTTTGGAGAAAAGTCCATAACAAATACAACATAGTAAATTTTGGTTGGTGCCATAAAATAGGGAACACAGAAACAAATGATGAAACAGAAATCCATACATGAAAAGTCTTATATTAAAACTCACATTTTTCGATCAGATGCATCTTGTACAAGTTTGTTGATGACTTCAAAAACGAAATCAGTAAATGTCACATTAACAAATTCTCCAAGTTCCACAGGGCAGGAGCGAAGTGATCCGGTTTTCACCCGCCACAAACGGATGTTCTGATGGCCACAAGACACAAGTCTAGAAAAAGTTATGAATATGACAAACGCACTCTTTGCCATGTCAGACCTGTTTCAAGAGTGCTAAAAAAGGCACTGGACAACCAGTTGATCTATCACTTGTCACACAAACAACTGCCAACACCAGCTGAAGACTTGACTAAACCATTGGAACATCCAATATCAAACAATGCATAAGGCTGTGAATAAACATACAGCATTCTCCAAAGCACGTTCATAGTACCCTAAAACGGTACCTAGAATTAAGAACACTGCTACCCTGTGTTCCATGGAATCTCAGTGCTGAGAAATGGTATGATATCTAAAGTAAGAGCTTAGTCATAGACAATGAATTTACACAACAGGAGCTATGTCAAATGCAAATTTAACGAATGTCCAAGATATGTGGAGCACACACCACTGCAGAAGGTGTCAACACATGTCAACCTTCCTACATGGTTTGAAAGGTCTGTCCATGTTGCAGACAGCACCAACTAGAAAACCTGAACTAATGGGATGGTAGACAAAGGGATTGCTTAGTAATCAAACAAAAAATAAATCGATAAAAAAATGTATGAAGCAGTTACATGGCAACTAACGATAATAGACAGGACCTGCCATATACTATTTTTCGGAGCAACAAAAATAGCACATCTGGATGCCAGCAATTGAGACTCTGGTTGTGGCTTCAGACATGTTTATGGGCACCCAACACTCAGCACTACCCACATGGCCAGCAGCTTTGAGTTTGTCTCAGTTTCGAGGAAGAAACTATTGCCAATTAAACTAAGATCGAAAAATTAGCGGAACAAATTTTCGTAAATCAAATCAAAGAATTAGGGAAGGAATTAATCATCAATGTTCGTGAATTGCTTGTATGACTAATTTCACAGAAGAAGTTTTCGCAAATCGAGTGTTTTACATGAATGTTGCGGAAGGATATTTCGTGAATATGTGCTAAATTCATGTAAAATTCTTCCCATAAGGTAGACAAAATAAATTCCTAAAATTTTGAAATCTCTCCCTCCCACCAAACAAACACGCAAAACAAATACAAACAAACAAAGAAGAAAAAATTGAAATGGGTGAACAATTCCATATAGAGAACGAAAACAAAAACAAGAAAACAGAAACGCAGTGATGGACAGAGAGGGCTTCATGAGGTGAGGATATATGTCAGAACTCCAATAGAGCAGCATATAGGATGATCCATTGCTCAACCCTTAAAATTCACGTCGGCATTCGGCAATTGCCGACGCAATTGCCGACGTAATTGAGAAATATTCTCTTTACTACGGCAAAAAAATGCCGACGCAATCTTCTTTCACGCATACCGAGTTCTGCTCGAGTTCTCCCATGCAGATAGATTTTTCAACAAGACTATCTACGCCCCGTATTCATTTGGCCGTCTTTCGAAAGGAATGAATGATATCAATCTTCATCTACTGAAGTATCGTGCGTCTGGCGTAGTCTTGTGTGCATGTGCCTCATTTTGGTGGATGGGGTTTAG
>JAOBRC010796561.1:0-10027 GCA_027575255.1 Scolionema suvaense | reverse complement strand
GCCTGACCAGGACTTGCAAAGGGATGGTAAATTTCATCATGGTTTGCAAACATTTTTCCCCAGGTAGATTTTATTGACTTAACCCTACTAGACCACTTTTTTAACTATTGCTCTGGAACCGCTAAAGCAAAAGCCAAGAAACTTGGTGACTTTGTCAGACATTTATCTGGGAGTATTTTGGCCGCTAAGAGAATTTTCATGGTACCTGCTGTGCGATGACGTCAGCATTTTTCTTCAAGGGGTTATGGTAGAATACGGTATGATGATCTCATTTCTCGGGCAAAAATCCTGTGTTTTACCCACTTTTATCCCTTATTTCTGAGTTATTACCATTACTTACAACTTCCCGAACGTTCTAGATGCCTGACGACTTTTCATAATCCATTTTCAGAAGAATTTTGAAATTTCGGAAGTTTTCCGACCTGGGGCAGGCGTCTTTGAAATATGATGACGTCAGCATAATTAATGACCACCTGCTGATGTTTTACCACCTGTTAAGTGTGCATTACATCATGGACTATATTCCTACCAAGTTTCGTGGTTACTGCTTTACTACAACCGAAGTTACGGAGGGGGGGCCTAGTAGGCCCCCCCCCCCGGATCTGAGATGCCCAAAAAAGCCCGGGTCTGGTAGGGTTAAGACAGTTTTGGTATGTGTAAAATGGCTGATTTGTTAATTTGGGCGTCAATTTATCTGTCTTTAAATATAAGATACGTAACAATTTATATTTTGTTTGCCTTGTAAAGGGGTGCATACAAATCCAATTGTAGGTCTCTGGAGTCTGGCTTGGTCCCAGTCAATTCATCGCAAGAAAAACGAGGACAAGTTGTGGGATGTCAATGGCAATCAGCCCTTGGCTTCACTTTATTCGATGCATCAGCATCTTTGTTGAACGGAGAGTATCATTGAGCATGAGAAACAGGACAGACAACGGCGACAGAAGTTGCTTGCTAGACACGGTTTAGGAATGCTACGAAAATAAATTGCTGACTTCCGTTGCTGGCTGCAAAAAAGGAACAAATCTGTTGCCATAAAGTTGATGCGCATGTCTACGCATACAGAAACTTCAAATTTCTGCGGCCTTAACGATTGAATGAGTATGGAAAATCACGCAAATAATGTGCCTAGTCACAGAGTTTGAGAGTCTCAAAATTTTAAGATAATATTTAGCATGCGATTATATCACACGCAACCCCAAATTTTCGTGGACAGGGTTGGCATCACTACAGTATGGTGAAAACTACAAGTTTTGTTGATCAAAATCACAAAATTGTTTTCTTTGATTGATAACGCCTGGAAAGAGTCGTTCAGTGAGACATATGATCAAGCCTCCATGCATAATGTTGTTCTGGCTATGAAACCTGAATAAACTATGATAATGATAATGGTGTATGATTTCCCACTCAGATAATTCATAAAGAATGCTGACAGTAACTAGTGAGATGTGTCTTACAAAATTTTACGTGACAACTTCAGACATTTTTGCAATGGTACGGAAACTTTATGGCTGTACAATCAATTATTGTGAAAGTCCAAGAAATCTACAAAATATTTGCCAATTAGGCCTCCTAAGAAATAGAGCCCTCTGCAACGGTCTGAGTTTGTGGATGGCACTACCCATGAATTAAATCCGCATAAAAAAGAATCTTGTTTTAAAATAAGGAGCATAAACAGCAGAAAACCCCGTTCCCGGCATGATATCTCAGAAAATTGATTGCAGTGATTAATGACTGTTGAACACCAGCCAAAGATTATGGCAGTTTCTACGTGGAAAGTTTTCTTAGTTTTTAAGCTAAGATGCCTGCCTGCAAAATATCATAGTCATGCCATAACCTTCAGCAAAATATGCATAACAGTGAATTGCAATACCTATACAAAACCGAAAACTCTTTATTCCTACAATGAAGTTTTTAAAGATCATTGTTCACTCTTCTTAACACAACGCTACTTTAAGAATGAGAAAATTTGCCACTTTCCTATATAGAAGACACAAGACATACCTGATAGCAAGCTTACAGCTACAGTCCAATAAGCTATCTGCATCTAGACGGTTAGAAGAATAGTACTCATGCCTACTTCCAAGTATCCAATATACAGACGCAGCTACTCATAAGCCACAAATCAATTTTTACTGCGCACATCCAACTTCAGCTCTTCGATATATAACAGCTGACCCTGAAGTTTCTCGTCAATGTACCATGGTGTACCTGTTTTCTTACAGCTCCGAGTCATCTAGTCATAGAAAAGCTAGTTCTCACACACTTCCTGGCACAGTTTCCCAACACAGGGATATTTTGAACATTGTAATTAACATTCTATGAGAGTAAGCCTTTCTCCAGGGAAGCAATCTGAGTTCCTTGGTTTTCTAGCAAACTCTAAATCGAGCTCTGATGTAAAGTCCCCATACTAGGTCTTGAAAAACGGCTAACCAACTGTTCATGTCAATGACGTATGACACAATGACCTGTAGAACAAAAGAGTTTGAAGGTACAAGCTTTTATATAACATTGCTAAGTATGGGACAATTATATACGTGCACTGATTATGGTCAAGATAATAATGAACTTTTGTGACAAAGGTGAGACTTTAGGAAGAGGGCTTACGGTAATCCACGGAAACTGATGAATTGTTGGTTTAAATTTGTAGAATACGTATTTCTACTGCCAGGAAGAAAACACGACGTAAACAAATGATTTCCAACCAGCCAGCAGTATTGCAACATCAAAAATGTCCTTGGCTGTTATTCTTGTCGTTCACTATTCCCAAACTCTCTGAGTCAAAAAGACGGGGGTAGCAAAACTGGCGTTATCAATCTTTTCTGTAGTTTATATTCGATTGCTCTGCCATCAGTATAAACTGCAGAAAAGATTGATAACGCCAGTTTTGCAAGCACGCTCCAGGGGTGACCAATTTTAGAAAACTTGTCTCGAACATCAAGTTTAGCCCCAAATGTTCTGAACTAAGACAGGACGCTGCACACAGTGGTCATTACGCCTACTCTTAGTAGTTTACATTAGAGAACGTTTGAACTGATGAACTGCAAGCAAATCTTTGCTGTCTGCCAGATCTACAATATTCCCCGTCTTGAAATGCCACTTGCCCACGTGGGTTCTTCAAATGTGCTTCTTCTCTGAGCAGCACATTTGCTGACTAGTCTTACTGCGGAAAATATTCCAAAGCAATCTTATTTGCGTGATACGCAATTCATTATGTGTTTTGGAAGAAAATGAAAAGGAAGACCACGTTCAAAGATGACTAGAATTCGGATAGCGATTTGACTTCAATTTATGCTAAGTTTACGACGATCAAAAATTTCTCTTTCATATGACGCGTACTTTACCCCCGGATGTATAAAGCATGAATAAATGAACTGGCCATTTTAATCAGTTTCCGTTTTCGTTTCCATTTCCGTGGACTACCATAAGCCATGAAGGGGAAGTGAACTTTTAATAACGTAGTGTTGGTTTTATAGATGTGGTTACAAAGGGAATCATGTTATGTCAGAGATGGTCCCACAAGCACAGAATCGTGTTGTACAGTTAGAACAAATTAAGAACAATTGTGACTGAAATCTGAGAAAGATACGAACAATGAACATCAGCTTGAATTGCCTGGTTCTTATAGGGGAAGACTGTAGGATAAGTTACTAACCAGTAATTTGCGTGGGCACAGATCGACAAATTCATGGAAAGAATAAGTCAAAGCATGCATGCAAATAAATTAATACACTCTTTGCGAGTCCGCAATGATTTAACATCACTCAAAAACACCATTTCTTACTGCCTCTGAAACTTTGTTACTGCACGGATTAAGTTTTAAGATATACCTACAAAGAACATCGAGCTAGTCTTCCATTGTAACCCTTCAGGTCAGCTGCCTCTAAAAATTAACCCAATCTACCCCAACTGGTCAGAGGTATAGTTGTGAGTCGCTTCGGTGCACATGCCTATATACCTAGTTTCCGATCTAAAAATGTGGCCTGTACATCATCAGCCTGACTCATTTCCTGACACTCATCTCCTAGCAGGTAGATTGTGACTATATAAATTGAAATAGCATTACCAAACAACAGCTACCTAGCTAGGGCTCAATTAATTCCACAGAAATGACCTTGCCTAGCTGCTAGAGTCAGTTGCAGAAACAGAGCAGATTTGTCTAAGATGTGCTCTGCACATATCCAGCAAGCCAGCGAAGCCTTTTCAAGTCTTCATTCAGCTAAAAGTTAAGTCACGAATATGAAGTAGCCAAAGTACTCATGAAAAACATACATAGTCTCACATATCTAGCTAGAACAGAAATCAGCCCAAAATACCAAATCAGTATACATATATAGGTAGATAAAAAAGCTCAATGTGCGAGGTTCGAGCCTCACTCGCTATGCGAATGTGACGTCAGTTGGTCAGTCTTTCACGCCACTCCACCATTCTGAAAGACAGACGCATCCCACCACTATCCCTTGGCACAGCGATTGACAATACTGACAAAAACGTTGAACGATCGTAACTTTCTGATCACAGATCGTCAAAACTACTGACCGTGGGATTCTCCGAATTCAACCGTCATATGTATTTTACTGACCAGTGGATCGCCGTGCGAGATTAAAATGACAAAGCACATTCTTTCTGCCTTTACTCGAGGACAATAGTTTCAACGGCGGCATTCTTGATCTTTGCTATCGCAATCTTACAGATTTAAATATCAAAAGTTTTTGATAACTCAAAAACGCCGCCAAGGGCGTTAAGACATGTGAAGCGCGCTAACGGCGTGATACCAGAGCATTCACACTGCGGCGCTAACAGCCTTAAGGGGGTTAAAACTAAAACTTAGTACACTGGTGGGAACCACGATTTAATTAGAGTGCAGAGAATGGATACTGAGGGTGAATAGATAGCGTTTAATGATAAAGGTAACTTAACCCTATCTAGGCCAGGGGGAGGATGAATCATCCCCCCCCCTTCCTGGAGAAGATGCTGAATATCTTCCGAACGGTAAAAGATCTTGCGTTCATATCTCATAACTTTGCATAAAATTTAGGTGTGTATCGAATCTCATCAAAAAAAAGTTTTTGCAACGTAAAAAAAGGTAAAAACGTTTGCATCTGATGACGTCAGCATCTTTTGTCGCTCTGACTGAGAGTTCTGGGTAATTTACCGAACGCTAAAATATCAATTTGCTCACTATATTGTGTGGTAAAATAGGTTAAAATGATTAGAATGGAAGCTATTCATTAGATGAAAAGGTGTTTGAGATACTTTTTTCCCTTGTTTTCCTGTCTTGAACCAGATTTTCGAAAATCATAGCAGCATGCAACCACCTATTGAATATGCTGACGTCAGCAAGATTGAGCAGGTGTCCAGTCAACTGTTTTAAGGCAGTTTGGCTATAATAGGGGTGAACTATATGTGTGCCAAGATTCGTGCTGTAAGTATCTCTGGAATAGATTTTAGGGTGGAGAGGAGATGATCGCCCCCCCCTCCCCCCCCCCGGCCAAAGGTTAGTCAAAGTAGCCCGGCCTAGATAGGGTTAACACTATTGAATGGTTCATTCACATCTCGTGAGAGGACTAGGAAAAGCAATGTGACACTTGTGGGGTTCTGCAAAAAGTTTGCCTCACCACAACCTGCTACACAGCACAAGATGAAGTCTAATGAGTTTTCATCTTGACAGAGGTATACTACTATTAAAAACATGAAAAATAAGCTTGTCTGACATGGGGTTCATCCCGTCCTTCTGAAGGATATCCTAGACAAAAAAGTTTTTATTTTGCAATCATTTCGCAAAACAAGCTACGCCCTTTTTTTATAAGCACCACCAGCCTCGATTTCATCAAATATCTTAGCACCAGGTAAGAACCACCCCAGGCTCAGGCTCACGTATTCTCTCAATTAATATTTTCCCTCTCCTTTCTTTCTCAAAGTCCTTTTGTGATAAACCATTCTTGATTTGGTCAAAAGCGCAATAATTTCACTGCTTCCTGTGAAATCGAAAGTGTCCACAGCGCAAGTCTGACAAGTTGCCTTGAAGCATTACTTTAACCGTATGCTTTAACGAACTCAGATTATTTTTAGATGATTTACATAAGCACCACTTTAGCACCAGTTGAGGCTGGAATTGCCACAAATTTAAAGGAACACCGCACCAATTTTGCATCCTAGGTTCATCAGATAGTATGGGGATTGTATAACACTATTGACCAATCAATTTCTACAAATCAGCAACGGTGTTCAAAATTCAGCTTTACGAAAGTGACATACGGTCGCCGCCATTTTCTCAGGCAATGCCGTCCAAGCTAACCCACCCAACATCGCGCAACTCGATGTTTCGGCTGCGTTACGTTTTCTATTGAGGTCTGGGTATGATTGAAATGTCTGCCATCCAGCGTTTCAAATCTTTGAAATGGCGAGGTTGCCATACAGTCTCCTTTTTCACACAATACGACTGTTTGATTCAAAGATTGGGTATATTGGAAGTCAAAAGCTATTCAATCCTGCCAAAGAAAAACGCGCAAACTTGTGGAATGTATCAGAACGTAAATTGCGAAAGTTTAAGTCTGCATATCAGTATTGGAGGTAACTTCAAGCTAGATACTCTGTATATGTAAACGCATTGCTAACTACCTGAGTGATTTTAATATGTCACTATCTGCAACAAAAAATAAACAAGTGCAAACCTTTCAGTGCCAACATCACCATCCGACATGCATAGCTATCAGAACTGGAACTGCTGTATTCCGTTACAAGCATCAGCTCCCTCAACACTTGCATCATCTCTCTTTACTTCAACTGATAAATTACCTGCACAAATACCCGAGACCTTTGGGGAAGGGCTTCGAATGAACTGATACGTCTGCTTCTCCCTCATATGCCAGCATAATATCAAAGATGTGGCTAGCTACATATTGAGTCCGTTGCATTTTCACACAATCGTACGCGGTCACAACCTTTGAGGCAGCTTTCGTTTCTTCTATGAATCCGATAATTTCCTCGTGCCTATGTATTGCCATAGAATTTCAATATATCACAACACAGCAAATGATGCCTCTCACACTCCATGAGTTCTCGTTTCTCTCCCTTCGGCATGATTTGGTTGGTTATGTCTGTACTGCGCAGGGGGGATTATGTATGGGTTGCATATGCAAAACCTGAACTATTTTAGGTTGCATTTCTCCTTTGAAATCCTCAAGATTTCTTTTTAATTTACCAATTCGATTTTGTATACATTTAGAGCGGGAAAATGAGCCTATTAGGTGAACTATGAGACTGGTGCACTTTTCAAAACAACATCGCTATCCCCTGACATATCCGACGTTAGTGGAACGCAGCATGCTAATGGTTCTTTAAACAATACTTCATCTCTATTTGGTTTTCTGGTTCCCCTGTGGACTCTTGTTTCGTCTCTCGGCTCTGTGAAGCACCGTCAGCGCAAACATTGCTGGAATCGGGGTTATGAAAATGAAAAATCTCTGTCGCAAGTAATTTTTAACAATCTGGTCAGGGAAATCGCACTTCAGGTTTTGATGGGGAAACCTTTCAAAGCTACTTAAAAGATCACGGCGGTGTTCCTTTAAGCACCGCTGAGGCTCATTTTTGATTTCCTGGTGCTTATATAAAAAAGCGTGTATATTTACTGCTGTAGAATTTATCAAAATGCGTTCTGACTAAATTTGACATACTTTGGGTCAATGGGACACGTCATTTGGACGAATATTTCGAGTAACCATGGAAAAGTCCTAAAGAATGAAAACAATATACAGAAGTTGCTCAACATCTGCACAAAATTCCTTTATTGTAAAAAGTAACTTTCCAAAACGAGAAAAATGAGTATCGAAATGAGAAAATTATTCCCAAACCAGGAAATCCGTTTTGCGATGAAATTTTTCCCAAAACCGGGATAAATTATCCCGCAGGATAAATTTTCCCATCCAGTCTGGGAGAAAGAGGTAGCACTTATTCTTTGAAGACTTGCATGCAGCAGATGAGGAATTACGTTTTTACCTATAAATGGAACTACTCGTAAGGTACAAACAAGCCTACGACAACAGTAAAACAATGTCACACAGGTAATAAGGGTTCAAAATTGGCAGGGACGCAAACCGCAGCACATCTGCCAGGGTCGATATTGCGTTCAAAAGATGCTGGAATGATGGCGGTCAAAACACGCAGCGTGGCAAATAATGATCTCGCAATTCATTTTTAAACATAGGTGGTGATCAGATATGTCTTCTCCCAAACAGCAGTCTTTCTTGCCATCGTCTGCTAGATTCTGATTCATTTTAAACCTGAAGACAAACCTCTCCTCTAAAATTTTTTCTTCTATACCTATTCTAACTATTTCTGCATTTTGATTGGTTTTGCGGAACTAATTTTGCGGGTTTCCAAATTCTACAATAGCAATGTCTCACTCAGATTCAGAACGAAATTGCCACTTAGTATAATTTACGCCCTGATGTGCATTGCATGTATTGTTTGAAATCAGCCTCGACTAGGTGAATGTGAGCTACATACATTGGACATAAGGGTACACCAGCAGTTGTATGATTTTGGGATAATGTGTGATTGGTTAGAGAGTCGACAGCATGAGCAGAATAACTGTAATAATGATTGTAAAAGAAAAAGAGTCGTCGATTTTGAGTTTTCATACCTCTTGTTCTACAATCTTGAATGGTATTTTTTACACAAAAACAACTTTGCTAAATTTCAAAATGGAATTTTTCTAGTACGAATCTTTACTGAAAGATTCGTATATCAACCACGAACGCAAAACACCATCAAAAAGAGTAATTCATGAAAGATTACTAGCTATGATGGTTATAATGCTGTCTTTTGACTAACACTATTTACACTCGGTCAAAAAATTTACAATGTACACTGGATTTACTCTTAATTTCTGAACAAACCATGGTCAAAGCGTAAAATTTGCCACAATGATGCAAAAGCATGTGTAGTTTCACAAAATAGCCCACGTTTTTGGTAAAACATCCAAATGTTGGCGACATCAGCAAAAATGTTCGCCTGGGTGGACAAAATTCCAAGAAAAATTCCCCAAATTTCAACGGATTTTAAAATCTGAACGACTGAAGCTTTATTTGGGTAAAACTACGTCCACGTATCTGAGAGACGGATTGCGAAAAACCGATCAGATCAAAGATCAAGATTAGAAAATTTAAAAATGATCCTTTCTTCATCTTATAGCCGATAACAAAAATATTAAAAGTTTCAGCTACTAAGCTTTTGCCGTTAAGTAAGTATTGCAAAAATTTTTGCTTGGGGGGGGGGGGGATTTTACCCCGCCTCCAACCCGAAAGTGTAGATAGGGTTAACAAGTGAATCAGGAAGTTCCACCTATTCACCAAACACACCAAACTTTGCAAAATTAATAGATCGGAACTCTATCTCAAGTAAGCGCAGCTCTACTCTTTTTTCTCTGATCTCAGAAAAAGTTCTATATCTTGTCTTTGGATAAACGTGGAAAGCAACCAGGTGTGGATCCATAGCTCGAGCTTCAATGTCAAGTTCTAGCAGTGACAGATGTCATTTTACAAAGAATACAGGAAACTTAAAGTGGCTTATTTGAGCACTATTAGGTTGCATACCAGTCCCCGAGGATACAGTATTGTATTGTTCTGCCACCTGATGTTTCGCATAAAAACGAGACGCAAAATTGAGAAAAGTCTACTTTGTTGAGAAAGAAACTGCTGTCTTCGATTTTCTTGACGTATGTCGGCGTAGGTTAGTTGACTGCCAATGTATGCTGAAGCGGCTGTATTGGTGAAGGTTAGTTGGCGTTTGGTGTGCGCTGGTGTGGCAGAGTTGATGAACGCAGATGTACGTGGGTTTGTGTAGGTTGACAGTTTCATAAACAGAATATTCTTCTTCTGTATTTCTGTTTGAAAGAATTCTTCAAAAAATGCTTGAAATATATGAGTGGCTTTACAAGTTCGTACTTCGTTGTGGCTAGCACCGTCATAAAACATGCCTGCGAGGACTTCGAGCACAATTAAGAATAAAAATGCAACTGAGAATGCAC
>JAOBRC010796450.1:0-10027 GCA_027575255.1 Scolionema suvaense | reverse complement strand
CTATCACCGAAAATGTGTATCATTGCATGATATATCAAAACTTCACTGTACATATTAAATACTGTAATACTCTCGGGTCCTGAATAAACGTGCAGGTATGTTAATTTTTTTCTCGCTAAATTTCCCCCTGTATTTCCATTATTAGGTCCTGTACGCTTATTTATTTTGCGGTACTTTGCTTTTACAGTGCTGTAAAAATGAGAGAAAACATAGCACTGTTAAACTTCTTCTTATTGCACATAATGCACCACTTTTTAGATAATGCATGCTATGACGATTTGACCAGAGCCATAATTAGTGGTGGATCTAAGAATCATAAATTCCTCTAATTCAAAGATCTCTGGAACCACAGTACCATGCACTGTAGTGTAACAATTTCATATTGAAAATATATAACAGGTCTGGTTACTACTATTTACCAGCAGTCGAATGTGGAACTTCCTTTTTGACACAACCTATGACAGATGCTCATGACAAACGCAAACTAAAACACTAATGCCTATATGCTTTAACGCACAACATATTTACAAGAGGAATGAAGTTACACTGCTGTTTAGGAGATACATATGTCAATAAGGGTATTGGAATATTGGTCAATGAGAAATGAGTAAAACTCCATTTTGGGGTGAGATTGTGCTGTACCATATAATGCGCAACAAAATTGTTTAAAATCAGTCCTCAAGTTTCCGCAGTAGTCTAGGTTAGGTTCTCAATGAACAATAGTTTGTGTGCCACGTTTGATATATAGAAATGCAAAAATAATGGCAGAAAATGTTCAGTAAACACAGCAGTTTGGCTTGTCCAATTGCCATTATCACTAAATAACACAAGGCGCAAATAAAAAATGCTGTTGCTTCGTGGACTGGAGTACTTCATTCAGAGAAATTATAAAATGCTTTTCTTGAACATTCAAGCAGCAGTTGAAGGTGTGTTTTCCTAGCTCATTTAGAAGAATAGCTCTTGTTTTATGTTTTGCGTTTTAAGTGTCAGTTCATTCTTCAGTGTGGACTTGTATGTTTCAAATAAAGCTATATTTAATTGAATTTTATGTGTGCAGTAAAAAAATCTGTGCAACAGTACTTAGTATGTCACATTTTTATCTTCATAACACAGAGCGAAGCATGTATGGAACATTTAATCACAAAAACCGTGAATCTCACAAATGACTTTAAATTATATTAATAGCTAGAAACAGTCAAATGAAGTGTTTGGCACAAGGTAATTATCTATTCCTTCAAAATGAAGTAAAATGCATCCACAATAAACCCAAACAGAGCCACAGTATATACAGACATTCTTACCCAACATTCCCCAGCTGAAAGTCGGAAACACTGTCAATCCGAAAGTGCTGATCATATTCTCCGAATCGACTTCAGGCAAGGGACAAATGGAAATGTGTTTGGTTCTCTTTCCACACCTTTCTGGGTTCATTATCATTCATTATTGTTGACGAGCATATTACCACTTACTTTTCTGGTATGTAAAAATAACACAAGTACGTTGCATCTGCTCTGAAACAGCCGCTTTTGCCTTCGATGCCACTCAGTGGCTTGATTTCATTGGGCACATGTCCTGTTCAAATTTTTGAAATTTTCAGATAATCGTTCCCGAAATATCTTTGCCAAACTGATTGTTGCAGGTAGAGAAGGAGATCGGAACAAAATTTTGAAATTTTAACCGAAGCTTATTGGTCCTACCCCTTAAAGGAGTTCACCACTTTAAAGTGGATGAAAACGTACATGTAGACCTTGAAAAACTGCAGAAAATGGTCTTTATTCCATTTCAAAAACCGATGTCGTTCATGAGATATAGCACTTCAAAGTTGTGGGAGATGCATCATGGAGTTTTTATGCAATGAAAGCTGAAAATTAATTCATTTTCCTGCCTGGATTACCAAAAGAAAAAGCACTGTTGAGAGCTGATTTTTTATTTATTTCCCACGGAGGGGCAATATGTTCCATTCTACATTCAAAATATTTGCTGAAGTTTTCAGATGCTAAGGAAACCGCACTCCTAAGAGATTTTAAGGCATGATATCATAGCTACCAGGTTTTGAGCACTAGGAATGTATAGAACTTTGATTAAGCTTTTAGCAAGAACCGCTGAAGTTTTTTATTTCTTTTCTGATGTAAAACACAAATTCATGAGGCTTTAATTCCAACTTTTCGTTGATCCTTAGATTGTGACGATTAACTTTAAAATTGCTGGTATTTCAGGTACATCCACAAATCTAGAACTTCCACGCTGCTTCATCTAAGGTGACGAACTGCGATTTGACGTAGACATTTCTAGTTTCGAGAAAGTAAACATAACCATGTCGCGATGGTATTGCCCTATCGAACAAGGCCACTTGCTTAGACCCCACTTTCCTCCAACCGTCGTTCTCACTGCCTTTGACGTGCATCTATGGAACACCCTTGTACGGCTCGTCTTTTGTACTGCAGCAGGAAACCATCGCAGGACTATGGAATGAACTCAACAATGGCACGTCGAAGAGTACTTCTGAGTGGTCATATTATATCACGTGATTGCAGAACGATTAAGATCTGAACAAAACTTCACCGTTTGCTGACTTAATGAACACTGATTGACAAATCGCTATCCATTCTCACGCAATGTATTGAACAACGTCACAGGAACGCAGTTCGCTCGTTTCGTTTTAGAACGCGCGTAGTAGGAATGGGTTGCTGATCAAGAAACCTGTTTGTGTCGTAGCATACTGGCTGAAGTTTCTCAGTGCGTGAGAGTGAGTGGAAGGCACGGTAGATTCTAAGTTTGTGAGACGTGTCTTAACGTCTTTAGTTGAGGGTGCAATTAAAATCTATGAACTGTGCCTGGATCATAAGTAGGACAGAATATAAATTTGTCGCTGCTCATGAAAATGCTAGAAAAACGTTAATAGAGTCTTAGCCCAACTGGACGAAATTGTTCTGCCAATATACAGGAGAACCCAGTTATTTCAGAAAACGATTCTCTCAGATTTTGCTCTGGACCCGCCGATGGAGATCCTGAATCAAGATTACTTTGAACTCCGCAAACAAGCTCAAGATTGCATGCAAGCAATCCATGGTGATGGTGAAAGTCATTTATTGGGTGCCGATCAAGTTCAGCCGAGGAATGAACCAGAAGGCGAGGGAATAGGAATGAAGCAAGTAGATAACAGACCAACATCATAGAGACAGAAGTAGATGACTCATTACGTAGATGAAGATGACAGATGCAAACAAGAAGATGCAGATGTTCAAGATGAATTGGTCAATGCACGATGGAACGAACACCAGCACTGGGCTGGAGAAATGCAGCAAGTAGATGACAGTTTTGCATCATGGAGGCAGAAGCCGATACATCCTAATATCAGTGATGAAGATGGATGTTCACAAGAAGACTTCAATGTTCAAGAGGTGGCGACTGACATATATGATATGTAGCGAAATTCACCAGATACGGAAATCTCAAAAGTGCTTTGATGCAGAGAAACGCTGGAGACTGCCAAAGAAGCATTGGCTATGCTACAGATGCCTTAGCGAAAATCGCCGTGGTACCAATTGTTCCGACTGCCCAGACAATCTGGAATCAACAATTACACATGACTACATCATGCACTTCAACGTGAAAAGATGATGATGAACATCATGGGGTGAGTAATCCATTCAGAGTAGAACCAGCTAAAAACGAGGAAAACAGGAGAGCTCTTCCCAAAGAAATTTGCTACACTTCACAGGATTCGAACACCACAGCACTGCGAACAGTTCCGGTGAAACTGACAAATGGACCCAGTGGGTTGATTGTGCACGCTCTTCTTGATGATGGAAGCGCCAAGACATATATCAATTGTGAGCAGGTTGCAGCTGAACTTTGTTTAGAGAGAAGAAGAGAGATGGCATCTGCAATAACCAGCAATGGACAAACCAACACATAACAAACAATGCCTGTTGAATTTGTTCTCCAGACTCTTGACCGAAAATCTATCACATACGTTCAAGCTCAGACTGGTTTCAAGACTGGTTCCTCGTTGCATCATTGATTTGCAAATGGAGTGGATTATCCAGAACGTCATGCTGCTGGAGGTGCAAGCTGGTTAAGGTGCACCTATAGCAAGAAAGATTCCACTAGGATTGTCATGTATTGGTAGACTTTCCCAGGACAAAGTGCTACCTGACCATATCAAGTTAAACCGGAGTAATGTGTAGAATGATCACTGCAACACAACAGAACAGAATGATCAACTCCAACAGTTTTGGGAGATCAAAAATATCCAAGAGCTGGACGCCGATGTTCTCGATTAATTGGTCTAAAAATAAGGCAAATATCAAGTTTCAATACCATGGAAAAGTGATCCCAAATTGCTCCCAAACAACTATTCAGCCGCATATTAGCGCTTGGTTGGCACAGAGAAGCGTCCACTTCTGGATAAAGATACTTCTGAACCAAAATGGCGTCTTCCTCATTTTCCGAGTTTCAAGCCAGAGAAGAGTTCTACGAAAGTCCGTATCGCGTTTGATGTATCTGTTCAAGAGGGAGGAATATCCTGAAACAACATAGTTCACGCAGGTCCAAAGCTACAGAAGGATCTTTGATTTCCAGTGGCCAACATGCGTGCCATCGCTGAGATGTATCTCTAAATTCGTCTTTCTCCTGAGAAATGAACCATATCACCGATTTTGGTGGAGGAATCTTCACCAAGATTGGAGTCCAACAATCTACTAGTTCAACCGACTGGTCTTTGATATCAGTTTCTACCCCTTTCGAGTGCTACTGGTGACACAGCATCATGCAGAGCAAAACACCCACGTATACCCAAGAGCTGCAGAAACTGTCCGGAAATCAACATATATGGATGGCAGAATGGATTTAGTATCAGCACAGAGAGAGAAGCTGTGGATTTGTATCAACAAATGTCACTGCTGTGGGAAGGAGCTGGAATGCATGCCAGAAAATGGTTATCTAACTCCGAAAAGGTATTACATCGTGTTTTGGCCGCTGATTCAGCAGCAAAGGTTGATCGATTTGATACGTATCTTCCATCAAGTCTAAAGACTGTTGCAGTCTGGTGCCTGGCATCTAAATGAAATTACCAAGCAGAATCTGCTGAGTCACATAGCAACATCTATTGATCCATTGGGTTTCCTTGCTCCTTACATCATATAAGGAAAGGTTCTTCTCAAGGACGTACGGCTGGCTAAAAGTGACTGAGATGATTCTTTAGATGCAGAGTTGGAACGGAAGTTCGACCAGTGTATTCACGATTCTGCAAACCTTCAATTATTACTCATCCTCAGATGCATCCAATTGGCAGGGAAACTAGAACCAACAACACTGCACATCTTCAGTGATGCTTCCAAAAGCACATGCGCAACTACTGCCCACTTTTGAACTGTGTACAGTGATGGGAGGATCAAAGTACGACTGATTGCTTCCAATACGAAAGTGGCTCACTGGAATCTACACGTATACCGAGACTGGAATTGATGGGTGAAGTGCTAAGAGCAAAGCTTGCCAAACCGACATCTGAAGCTCTACAAATGTCTACTCAAGATATCAAATGAAAGCAGGCATGTTCTCTATTGGCTGCATATTTGAATCAGTTGAAGTTGTGCCCTGAAACCCTTAGCTGGAAACAGAATTGTAAAGATACAGAGGATGTCAAGGTCTGGCTATTGGTCACATGATCCTTCAACGGAAAACCCAGAAGATGTGGCTGCAAGGGGAATGGAACTGGCAGAACTAAACATGTCCCAACTGTGGTGGAATGGGCCATCATTTCTTTACCTATCTGAAGATTAGTGGCCCAAAACTAGATTCCTGAAAAGTTCTGATGTATCTCAAGTGTTACGCAAGACAAACACAGAAACTATCATGTGGGGAGTAGATACTGTCCTACTGACTATGATAAATCGATCGATGAATAGAAGTTATCTCCAAAACGTTTTTTTCATTACAGAAGAAGTTGAAGCGTGTAGGAGCGTGGGTATTTCGATTCATTTCTAATTGCTGACTTTCTGAATGCAAATTATCAACGGTGAGCTCACCCCTTAGGAGTTGCAAGATATGGAAACTTATCTTATACGATTCTTACAACAACACATCTTTTCAGATGAATATGAAGCCCTGTTATCGCATAAACCAATTCAATTGAAGAGCAAGTTAACAGCCCTTACATCTTTCCTGGGTGAAGATGGTGTGATGAGAGCAAACAGCCGTTTAACAAATGCTTTCTACCCACCATGCGACTTAAGACATCCAATTATCTAAGCCAGAGGAGACTGGATCACTTTGTTATTGGTTAGGATGCATCAATCATACAATGGTCACGTACGAGGGACAAACCACACCTTGGCTTCCTTATTGGAGCGACACTGGATCATGCAAGCAGGGAACCAATCCGGCAAGTTGAATTAGTGTGCAGGAAAGCTAAAGCAAGTCAGCAGATTAAAAGCATTCTCAAGTATTGTTGTTGATTATGATCCAAGACTGGGACTTTGTTACGATCCAAGGTTGTGGGAAGGAAAGTGCAAAGAGGTATTATGCCTGTTTACTTGTCTAGTATCTCGCACTTCGAGATGGCTTTTGGACTCGACACAGATTCCCTTCTAAATGCCTTCTACAGGATAACCAGCAGCTGCGGACTGCCAGTGGTAGCCTACTCGCATAATGGAACAAACGGGTTGAAGCTGAGCGTGAACTTCGAGAGCTGGTGAATCTGATCGATCAAACGAGGATCGTCAGATCAGGTGCTGACTTGGGTATCAAGTGAAAGTTCAATCCACCACTTGCACCATACTTTGGAGGTGTTTATGAAATTATGATCAATTTTGCAAAGAAAGCTATCGACGCAATTCTCGGAAGTGCTGATGTGAATGATGAAGAATTGCTGACTGCGTTTACTGGAGCTGAGAATCGTGTGATTTCTAATCGTTTCTTGTACGGAAGATTAGGAGGAACATTTGTTGCATCAACGGTGGATGAAACTGATTTCAACCCAAGGGAGCATAGAAGACGAGTTCTGTAGTTGGTTAAGCATTTTTGGCAGGAGTGGATAAGGGAATGGTTGCCGAAACTATCAGCGCGATCAAAGTGGCACACGATCCATGAGGAAATCAAAGCTGGTGATATTGCGTTGCTGATGGCAAATGGCACACTCAGAGATGGCCTCTTGGGCAGATAATAGAAACAGGTCCTGGCAATGATATGCATGTATGAACAGTGAAGGTATGGGTGAACGGAAAAGGGTTTCTTCGTAGATACCAAAAATTTGTCCCCTGAGATTATGAAGACAGCCGAGGAACATAAGTGTGCACTTAATTGGACTAAGGTCCACTTTGAGGGCGCCAGGTTTTGAGAAGACCATGACCTGAAAAGGCCACTCTATCATGCATTCCGTTTTAACAGTGTCAACAAATGTTTTGTAATATGCTGATACCATGAAATTGCCTGATGCCCTGTAATTGGACATGGTGGAGTGTTACCATGATGCTACCTGGCACACGCAATGCAATACTTCCCTGATTACAGCCATGGAGGTAATTAATGACTTTCAGGTGCAGGGTTAAACAGGAGAGAAGAAACTTTAGTTGTGCAATAGAAACTAAACTGTGAATATGTATTATGCTTGAAGTTATTATGGTACCTTCGTATTTTCAGAAGTCTTATGGTTTGTGAACTGCATAAATAGCTGAATGTCTTATGATTTAGCAGGTTGATAACCACCATGTAGAGAACTGTTGAAGATGTTATCTATAAGTTCTAGAAAGTGAATCTTCGTTTCACTGTCTTATTTCGAGTTTATTAGGGCAAGAAAAGCATACGTATTTTTCTCTCCAAAGGTTAATTTCTTTTATCGCTATTCTTAGTTCGATCGTGTAAATGCTGCGTGAGAGAAGCAAAGGGGACTGCTGATGTCCTGTTGACATAATACTACATCTAATTAAGGCATTGACTTGACATCAGTTTTGGGAGGTCATGTTTAAAGGCAAAGTCTTTTAGAGGGAAATGTGGACTTCTAGCAAATTGCATAGGAGACAATGTGTTTGAAAAGCCGTGCCCGTTGTGATAGAATCGCTGTCGCTGTTGACCGAGTAGTGTTCCAATAGCTGTAATATACTGCTCGTAATCTTTATTTTGACTATTCTTAGCTCATTCTTACTGCTTTTTAACCCCTAGCCTGCCCTAACTTTGTTTTGCTTTGCAATTTAAAAGATCTGTCCAGTTTGTTGATCTTGTGACAGCCATATCTTCTGAGCGAAAAAATCTAGAGATGTCGCGTTTTTATCGTTGGAAAGATAATTGAACGAAGTTTGAAAAAGGACTTCGGGTCTATCTGCAGCTGTTTGCAAGTCATAAGCGTTTGAAGTGAGTATGGTAAAAAAAAAATGCTCATGCACGTATTTCGTCGTCTAAGGGGTTAATATGATGGAAAAACTGGGCATTGACGATAGAAATTGTATGCCAACATGTAGAAGTTTAGTAAGAAAGTACAGAGCTAGAGAAATTACATGTTTTTCAAAAACGTGTGGCTGTATGAATGTAATGCTAATACAGCGAACAAGAGATTACCAGATTGAGATTATAGCCAAATTTTCTTCTTCTTTACTCAGAGAACTGTATGGATGTGACATCATTCATCGCCAAGTTTGAGTGTAAACAGAACACGAAAATACAGCACTACCTTACAAGATTTAAATATAACAGCTTTGTCTCAATCCAAAACAAATGCTTTCGACTTCCGTTTCTAGAGAAGCCGAGTAAGCCGATCAATGTGAAAGCTAAACTTATGCAAGCTGATGTATTCAATATGTTTGCAACATGAGCTTTCTTCTCCATCTTCCTTCTATTCCATGCGAAATGCCTAGATTAGAGGATCCTTAAATAGTAACCGGTAATCGTTCCATAAAACGCTTGAAATACTCTCTGATACACCTGATCTTCCTGATCCTCTGATCCTCGAAGGATACTTAAGGAGGATCTGCCTAGAAAAGAAGTGAGGGATATTCAAGTGAAAAGTGGATGTACGCATAAGGCAGACGTAAGAAAGAACGAATTTCGCAAAACGTTTTAAACGCTCGCATCAAGGAAGTTAAAATAACATCCTTGCTCGCACGGAGGATTTATCATCAAGTCGCTGTTGTTTTCTATTGTGAGCAGCCTGTTGTATGTTCATGTCTGTATGCATGTCAGGTTCACGTTCAGCTAGTTTGTACACAACACCCGATCGATCTCACTCGCAAAAAGTTCCCAGCTGGGGTACTGGGGTATGGTTTTGTTGGCATGTGCCGACCTAAAATTGAGGACATAACCCTGATTTAAGGGAAGGTCTCGCAAGATCACATCCTTATGTATGGTGTTCAGAGCTACCATTGACGGAGTAGGTGTGCTGTGTCGCTTGGAGGCGCCCCCATGGTGGTCGCTGAAGGGGCAATTTAGTATTTTCGGTCCTCCAGATCGTCGTAGAATGCAAAAAATGTATTAAGTTTTTTTCTATTGCACTCTGACTTATGTCAAACTTTTTCTTGGTAACCCCGTTTTGGGAAAATGGAGCAAAGGTTACAACCCTGTAGGGCGACACGTGTCGTATCTTCGTTATGGCAGTAACCTGCCCCCCCCCCACCCCCAGTCATCATGCAAATGTAGTTTTGGATGGACAGAGACAAATAAAAATTAATGTTGCAGAGACAAGAGCAATGAACTTGTGTCATTATCCTTTTTGCAATCAACTGGTAATTAGTTCAGCGCTGTTGACTTTAAAGTGATCTCCTCCGTTTATACCAACTACCACTAAGAGGACGTGACAATGCAATTTAATGCACTGCAATCAGTTGCAACGCCTTTTTTCAGCGTGCCATATAATACTGCAATCAAATCCAGGCCCTTGCTATTTATCGCAGCCTCTGTGGTTTCTCATCTCATCTCATCTCTTTATCTTTTTATAAAGATACCCACAAGCGGGGAGCAAAACATAGGTCCTGTACGCACTATAGCTGGCTTCTGCTAAGTCAGAAAACGCAAATGATGTTATCTATTTCGACTTTGC
>JAOBRC010796449.1:0-17132 GCA_027575255.1 Scolionema suvaense | reverse complement strand
AGGACGGTGACGTTGACGTCATTCAAACGTCGTGCCTGATTTCTAGGACGGTGTTTTGAAAAATCTGCGTTGTAGAATAGCGAGAACGGCGGGGGTTTCCTTTGGGCAATCGAATAAAAACGCAACTTTCGAACGTATCTACGTAACGTCACCGTCGCAGATTAAGCTTGCGAAACCTCACAATTGATTTCTACGACGTTGCGGAGTTTCCCTAGAACAATCGAACGAAAACGCAACTTTCGAACACGCTTACTAATATCCAATGGAGCAGCAGCTTTATTAGTCACAACACATGCTTCATAACATAAATGCAACTGCTATGAAGTTTTCACAAAAACTAGTAAACACATCTTTGTTTCAATAAAACCGCAAAGCGATGATTCTAGACATAATGGCAGCACCTGACACTTTTTTAAAAAATCTGACGTCAATAATTTGTTTTGATTATGGATTCTAACCTTCATGACAAATTTGCGAAAAGTGTTCCGAGCACATTTATCGGTGATGCATAGACAGACGAGCAATTGTCAGGATAGACCTCATTTGATAGGACTACTTTGATAAAACAGATGTTTAGGCATTTTCTACAATCAGAGCAATATCAGAACAACTTCACTCATCATATCGATTAAAATGAAGCATTCTGGTCTTCGGCCAAACTCACTTACATCTTTATTAGTTCTTCTGTAAAGCCTGGGAACATTCTTTGCATTTTCAAGATGAGCAGATCCATCTTCCACCAAGCGACCAATAATTGAGCCAGTCACCTGGTCAGCATCCACACTCAAACATGTGCAGGCTTCGTTCAATGCGTCTGAAAGAGTAGAATATGTTAGCAAAACAACATGTTACATAAATTGTAACTCATACCCAATTGGCCGACATGCAGGCGCACCATTTATGGTATAACAAGACCACTTAAAATCTGTGGGTATGTTTGATGAATAAAGTCGCAACTAGCTCATTATGAAAACTTGAAATGCTCAAGAAAAGGACTTAGAAAAATATGAAGAATGCAAGCTTGAAGGCATGATCTTCTTTTTGTTTTATTCGCCTTGTAAATCTGCAACCCCAAGATTGCCATGCCAGCATCTATTTAAATTCTCAGTCCAAACTGCTTAAGTAACATCTCCTTGTTTCTACCTGAATTTCAGAGAGCAAAAAATTGATACTTCCTGTCAAACGCACAACAAAAATTTATGAATCATTGAGGCTCATTGCATTGCAGACTTCAACTACAGCATTGTTAGCCACGAAAAAAAAAAAAACTTACCATGAGTGTGTCTACTGTAAATCAGGTACACATATTCTCCACATATTTATATCAATATTATAAAGAGATAAGAGACAACAAAAGACCAAACCCCCCCCCCTCCGCAAAAAAAAAACAGCGAAAAAGTGAATCAAGATTGCAGAACAAACAGCATACACACAAACAGGTATACTGTTGAGCAAGGTTGTTTATATACCTTTCTAAAACAGGGTACGATCTACCTATCTACCTTAAGGGGATAAATTTTTGTATGGATTTATTTTTGCGGGTCTAATTTTTGAGGTGTTTCGCGTGGATTTATTCTTGTGAATCAGGGATTTGAGGAGAAAATACATGGAAGTAATTTAGTGAACGTGCATCAATGAAAGAAAAGGAAGAAGTTATCGATACATATGCATTGAGAGAAAGAACAATCCCCAGCAAATTGTTATTGATTAACGATTGAAACATTGGTTGTTTGCCTTCGGTAAGGTGATGGCATCATGTTGATAAATTTTGCGTGGACTTAATTTTGCGAATTTAGTAAAAAAATTAATCTACGCAAAAAAAACCCCTTGAGGTATATGAGCATAGAACATAACAAAAGGGCAATTTATACTTTTCTCTCCTGATTTAGGTCCCCTCACTAATTATTTAGGGAAAAAAATGCACCCCAACCCCACCCCCCCCCCCACTAATTGAATTTTAATATTTTAATGTCTTATTATAGTGTAAATAAACCTTAAATTGTCGAAAATTCAAGAGCCTTGTGTTATCCCTGTTGGAAGAAGACGCGTTAACTACCTTTTTGAAGATTTATACAATTTTTTTTCCTTATTTCTCTCATTCATTGTTCAAGGAATATCTTTTTTCCTAGTATTGATATCAGTTCTAAAAGAACAATTTCTTTCTTCGTTAAAAACAAAATTTCCTTGCATGCCTAAGATTTGCATTAAGTGAATAAATATCTAAAGCAGCCCTCCCCCCCACTTATTAGAATTTAGAAAATTTTCCACCCTTGCCCCCCGACTTATTCACACTGCCCATTCGTGAGATAATATAACAGATCTAATTGTCCAACAAGTAAGAGAGCTCAACATAGCGCAATTACTGATATTTACAGGATTATCTTTGCTAACTGTAGTTCATTCAAATTACAAAATGCAAACCACTGTTTTGGACCACAACAGATAAGCACAATAAGGCCATAACAATTTCCTTTAAATCAAATCAAAATCCCACAGCATAACTACCCACTAAACCACAGGGACACAACATGACTAGCACAAGTTTAGATTAAACCATGCACTGTCACAACGGTGTGCACCAGCTTAGAAAGATGTGACGGTCAGAGCACTAAGAGGGTATAAACTTGGCCCTTCCAGCTGATGAGTACAGAATTGAAAACGAACAGGGCAACAGAGAAGTTCGGTCCAGGAGAGGACATAGCTTAATCACGTTAGAATCTTCTAATATGACATAAATAACCATGGGAAGGTACTTTTGAACGGGATTGGTCGATAATTGTCAAGAAATTTACTGATATACATTCACCATGATTTTCCATGCTCTTCTTCGAAATGGAGAGCTGGTTTCCCTGTGGATTTGTGACGTATGGTAGGGGACAGGATATTGCCGCCGTAAAGGACAAGCGAGCGTTTCAGAACTGCGCTCGCATTGTACTAATGCAGCGATATGAACGAAAGATTACCAAATCACTTCCAATACTTGAATACTTCAAAATTCAACTTTACCCGACACGATTGCACTATCTGCCTTGCTTTCTTCCTGCCATGAAAAATATTTACATACGTCTTTGATCCCACCAAGACAGATGGACGTATAAAACAGCAAGCATTGGTACACATTCTCCCAACATAATCTCCATGCAAGAAATGACTCCAGCTTCAAAACATCAATTTTGAGCTATGTCGCCACACCAAGCCGCTTGTAGTGCAAGTTGGTTTCCGTTATGAAATTAACATAAGTAGATTTATTGTGATAATTGAGGAGGAAATGCCACTTTCCTAAGATTTCTACCGACTAGCGTTTTCAGGGGTTGAGTGCTGACTATATTTTGTCTACTCTTGTCTACACGTGTTCTCTGGTGTATCCTTATTATCTATAAGCCAATCCTATCCCTAAAACACGAAAAAGTCATCTGAAAATAGGAACAATATTGATTGTGGGTACAAGGTGAAAAAAGAAGGCTTTTCATTCCGCTGTTACACTTATAAAGCAAGGAGCAAATACCGTTAATATTGCAGAGATAGCAAAGGGAGGAAATATTTATAAATTACTCTACACTCACGTGCCATTCCTTACCCCCAGATGAGCAATAACTTCTAATAATACATACCGCGGCCTAGTGATGCTTGATTTTGCCTCTTTTGCTCCGAAACACATAAAACAAGAGGCTGATGCTCAACGGGACAGACAGAAGTTGGAAGAGTGTGCGCGTCTTGAGATGCTTCTCTGTTCATCACGTAGTGTTCACACTGTTACATTAGCATCAAAGGAATTTGTTTGGAGGACAGAAGTAAATACTGTAAGCACTTTTTCAAGTAATCTGATGCGGACACAAGCTTTCCTGTCCCCTACCCTACGTCACATGCATAATTATAATACTAATGCCGGTTCGAAAGAAACATAATGGCAGCACATGCTTTTTGGCAGTGCGATTTTCGTCACTTTTTAGCAAGATTTTCTCAGATTGGGAGGCAAACCAGATCGAATGAAAAGAGTTAGTGAGTCACAGTGCCTAAAATGTTTTGTTTGATACTAATTTTCATTAGGACTGAACTTCTCCTTTAACTTTGTTTATCTAACTCTGCTTTCATAATCCATGCAAATAGCATTCAATCTAGGATAGAACTCACTTTCCAAACTTTCTGAACACAGCCTATACAAAGCTCTCATTACGCAAACGATTTTCGAGTGATTTCCCCAATCAAACAGTGAATATGCAACCAAGGCAGCATCTTTTAGGTTCTACTAAAAGCACTTACTGCATTGCTTAGAAAAGCCATTGTCTACAATGATTATCTCATACTAAGCAATAGATGAATTCTGCCAAGGTTGAATCAAGTGCTATACTCATTAGAATATTCAGTCAAATATTTCCAGAAAATAGTTATGCAGCAATCGTGGCAATCTTTCGTAAAACAACAGCAACCTATCCAGACTAACTATGCACATTTTTGTTCTTCCACTTAACACCAAATTGACAACACACCCCAATTAAAGAAAATTCATATACATTATTGGGCGTTTAGCCAAATCAAGTTGATATACTAATAGCTGCACAGAATGACTAAAATGGATAAATCTTGTAAAACTCCGTAAAATCCAGACATTCTTATCATCAACCAATACAGGGTCATACCTAGACCTGTTTCCCAGAGCTACCAACAGTAAATGCACAATCTGACTCACACCTTGACATCTTACTAAGAATACACTTATTTGTCCCACCACAAAGTAAAACCAGGAATGCAAATGCAACTTAAGCAAGTAAGAAACATATCTACATGTTTTGCCCATCTGTTTGCTGATGATATTCTGCAATGTTTAATAGTGAGGTTGTGAAATGCCAAAATCTACGACGCGAATGCTGTTGGTAGGCTGTTGCCAAGTCTAGGGAAAGCGTTACACGATGGTACACGGCGGACCGATTTATGTTGTCCTTGATCTGCGACCCTAAATTTCAGAATTAGCGTTGTAGATTTTCTACAATGGATTGACTTCAAAATCAAAACAAAACAAGATTTCGAATGACTCTTGGCTCGAAACAATAAGTCAGATCATTCGAACTGTGCCGTCAGATTCAAAAAGAAAACAAACTGCATTGTAGATGTTTTCGCAACCACTTTTACTCTGTGATGTGAACGTTAGTCATTCGAATGTTAAAAAACAGTGTTCGCATCGTAGATTTTTATTTAGCAACATCACTAATATCTCATACAAAATCATGCACAAGTTTGATGCAAAAGTAAAAAAAAAAGAAAGATCCAATCAAATTTTGCAAAACACTAGTCTGATTGAATTTCTCTATTGCTCTAAGTGAATGACAGCACATGAGTTGACTCACCATCATACAGCTGCAGATCTTTTGGGCCACCTTTCCGTAGTCGTTGCAATATAGTACTCTTGAAAAAGTTTGAAACCTGACCAATAAACAGAAATATCACATAGATTGAGCATGAATTCAGTTATGTCAGGAAGTTACATATATTAAAGTACTCATTGTCAGTCTATCTTCACGTAGGGAGAGCATGCCAGTTTCTTCAAGTAGTATCAGATGAAATAGCACTATGAATACAAAGTAGCAGAAAATAGAAAACTTAAAATCAAAATAAAATGTAAGTCCTATGCCTACCTCTCTTTTGAATAAAAATAGATCAGATACCAGCAGCGTCAGATTCTCAACAGTTACAACTTTACTGGACTCCGAACCTGAAGGCTAGCCAGAAAAGAGATAGTGAAATGATTAAGGTACTGCAAGAAATAGATTGAGATTAGAGATGAATTGGTAAACACAAAATTTCAGAAGCAACGTGATCAAAAATTACATCACATCATCGCAAGCACTCAAAAATGACTCAGTGGTTTGTCCTTACCAGAAACAGGACAGAAAAATGAAGGTCGTAACACTCCTATGTCTGATGTATGAAATTCCACAGCACGATATTTTTAGAAGCCATTAAATATTATGCTTAAGAGCAATATGTCCTCATTAGCATATCAAATAAAATAGGAAACTTCTTTGGTCACAATGACACCAAAATAAACACACCCACAAAGAGGCTATTCCATGGCAGCACATTCACAAAAATTGTCATGTTGTAAGCCTCATAGCTTATACTAAATACATTGCATAGGGTACGGATTTTTAGATTCACTTTCTGTCCATCGCCTCACTTTCGCTCAGTGCTACTTGTTACTGAACCCCTACCCAGCTACCAATGGTGAGCGTGAAATCCCTACAGGTTTAGATGTGTCGGGATTCTGCAAAAGCTAGCACTGAGTAAAAGTGATGAGCAGAAAGCTGATCTATCATTTGAAAAGAACATCACCGCGTCAAATAAATTTAATAGTGTTGTTCTGTTTGATAAGTCAGAGCTGCGTAAATTAAATTCTATGTCACCATCAATGATTGGAAGTATTCCAGTGCTTCCGATGCAAGCAATTAATTCTATTGGTTGTTGTGGGGCTATAGTGACTGCTTTGTTGCAAGCATCGCCCGCTCGGAGTCAAAAGAAAATTCTTGCATTGTGTTGCTTGTATGCATGCAAGCATGCAAACGCAATGTCTTGATGTAAAGATAATATAACAAGTTTTAAGCATGGATTACATGAGCCACTATCAAACTTACTGACAACAATTCCCTACATAACAATAAGAATAAAACAACAGTTATAACTATATAGCTTCGGTACAACATTCAAAATGCTTAACTTGTAGTCACATTTCTGATAGGACTTCACAGTAAGAATGACAAAACCGATTCCTTCTGATAAACTGAATGCTAACATAGCTCTTGAACAGAAATATGTTCCGACTATTCACCTCAGAAATCGAACAAAATGATTCGGCAACTCAGATAGTAAAAGCTTAAGCCATGGAATAAATTAAACTCCAACGTTCTCACCAATCAATTCATCAATTAACTGCTACATCCAAAAAGATGACATTGACATGGAGATTTGTGATAGACAGTAACATGTTTGTTACCACATTACAATACTATTGCTAGGTTTTCATCCCAAGAGAAGGTGTCTACCAAATCAAAAATCAGACAACTCAAGCGGAAACTATTAATAAATGCAGCGATCGCAGTGAAGCAATTAGACAGAACAAAAAGAAGAATCTCACCTGTTTCGCATCGATCACAGATTTGATACACAAGCTCATTCGACTAACAATCTGCACAATAGAATACAATCATATCATCAGTTGATGATGAAGTGCAGCACATCCACGTATGGCAAGCAACCAAAATATGTGGAGTGATAAAGGGAGAGTTAACTTTACTAACGTCGTGCTCTTCACGAAATAAATACATCTACCCATCCTCATTTTCAGAACTGTGCACTTCTTTACTACGAACTATGGGTATGTGATTCGTTATCCATAATGCAAATCAATAAAAGCATGACCTTGAATGTGGCATACACGTGCTCTGTAATACCCAGGGCAAACTCAGTCCCATATCTTTTTATGAGGCAAAATCAATGGGGACCTATGCAAAGCCGTCCCTTGTGAAACTCTTATTGTTGGCTGCAAAATGTAAATACAGAGACAGGTGATATCAAAGAAACAAAACAAACAGTATAAGCTACAAGAGCAAGAAGAAAGCCTCAAACTTGTAGAGTGAGTTTCCAGAATCTGCCTTTAAGTGGAGAAATGAATACATCTTTATGCCAACATCTTGATATGCCTTGCCAGCAACAGCTCACAAGATTGGTTGTGAAAGGTCCTGAAGCGAACAGCAGATATTCAAAACTGGAACTGGAGTGATGATATCTCAAGATTTCATATGAAGTCTAATAAAAAGGAGGGACTTGTGAATATAATCATATTACTGAAATGTACCTTAAGGGAAGGAATTGTTTGCGAAAGATATTTCTGCCGAAGAATTTTTTCCAGAATCTGCTTTTGCGATTTTGGCCCTTTTTCGCAAAAATTTCTCCCACGAAACCAGCTAGTAGTTGGCCAATTGTAAAAATTTCTTCCGCAAAATTTGTGCATTGAGCCAATCACAAAAATTTATTCCGCAAAATTTCAAAAAACGCATTTAGGTATCAATTAGAACATTTAGAACCGTAATATGTTGCGTTTTGTCTTTCTTTGACGCTGTAAAGATCCACTTAAAGCTCTCCAGCCCGACAAATGAAACGGAACATCTTCCTTGTCCATTGCAAAAACTTTATGCAGAACACTAAATCACAAAAATTTCTTCCGCAAAACTGATCAAACAGCCTTCAATTGTAAAAATGTCTTCTGCAAAATAAGATTTTTTTCAAGTCTTGCGCCAATTATTTCTTTCTTTAAGACAGCAGGCAAGTTCAAACCACAATAGATAAACAGGCTGCAGTACAATTCAAAGGAAAACTCCAACCCAAGCTACGAGGCCTCAGTTCAAATTAAGCAATGATCCTATGACAAACGATGACTTCTATTTCCAACAACACACAGTCGGTCGCCTGAGAATTCAAAGGATATTATTTCACTCTTAGCCAGGCAGCCTGACCTTCTGCAGCCATTTCTTGCTTCTTGTTTCTTGTCACAGTTCAAACAAGCATCATGAAAGCGCATATAATTCAATAAATCTTTCATGCTTGATATCAGTAGATCAGCTGACTTATCATGGAAATATGTGTACCGCATACCTGTGTCCACGTTGGGCTACTTACAACATATTTAAAATGCTTGTCACAAAGAATGCAGTTTGGAGTTGATATTTAGGATTATACTGGTCATCTTCATCAGGCGAGGTTAACTTGTTATGCCATCTGAGTTTTCCTGAATCAAAGAATCTTCAGAAAAATAAACAATGAGATCAGCAATACAAACCTTCCTTGGCTGCTTCAAAAGGGTAGTCTGTCGCTTGTTCAACTTTTCCAGCAATCTCTTGAAATCTGAGTGTATAGTAAAGAAACGGAGCAATTGGACAGTAAGGAAATTGCAAAAACAAATTCACTTCATGCTTTACCAGAAAGAAATGCAATTCAAAGATGCACGGAAACTAGTAAGTGCTGGAAAATCAAACAGAGAGCAGTTCCTCCTATAGTCCCACTATGTACTTGCATGGAAACTAGCCATGCTTAGCAGGAAGGGCACATGTATCTCTAGCAATCCATCCTTGCTGAGCAAATCTTGCGACAAACAAAGTACATCTTCACACCAGACAAAAGTCACTATTCACCTGGTCATTGTGTCAGTTTGTGCAGATGTTACAGGTTCTGTCACAGCTATTACTAGAAGAATGACCACAAGAATATTTTCATACCGGCTAAATATACTGCACTTGACTTGTTAATATATACTCACGGGATGCAGGCAACAAACCATGACAGATCATTGCCAGGCCGGCAAGGCTATGCCTTATTGTCAATCTGGTAGGCATGTAATTCACCCAGTATATTTTGCGTACAGGCCTCAATGAAAAATGTCCATTTCAAGGCAATGGTTCTGATTGCTACGATGCATGACATAGTTATTCAGTGGTGTGACATATAGGTTTCCAGAGGTTGCTCTTCGAGCAACCACCTGCAGATAAAAAATATGTCTAAATGTTATTTTGAAAATGTTCATTGTATCTTAGGGCACTACTCGTCTCTGTGATATCAATAGCTAGTGTTGAATAAGCAATGTTTTGTTGTTCGATATGCCCCATTTTACAAGTTACAGGGGGAATCTATGAAATCTTCTGGTACAAGATGTCCATTGCCCGAAGCCTAAATTTGAAAGTTTTAAGTGCCACATGCACCACAGACCCCCTTATATGTTCCATCACAGTTATTGCGTTCTCTGTTGTTTAACTGTAAATTAATTTAAAATCTATGTTGTTTGTTGATAGCCCATGCACTGTGTGTTTGTCCTCCACCCGGCCTGTTTTTAAAGTCTTAAAACATTTTAAGCATTTGGTGCATTCTGATGCATGCGTAAGGCTAGCATTACATGGCACAAACCATACCTAGTCAGTTATGTATCTCTTTCGTACAGTTACCATCCCATCACAAATTGACCCACACAAGTCAGATTAGTTTCTTTTAGATAACTAACCACAAAAGAACTGCCAACTCACCTAATTTGATAATAAACAGGCAGACTCCACTTTGTCATAAAGGATTGGTAGCTTACATGAGAACGAAGCGTCTTCACATTACTAACAGATGTACAAAATTCTTCAAATTTATCCAAAAAGGACATCATCGTACGATAGCGCTACAAAGGACAAAAACTTTGATAAATTTTAAAGAAGCATAACAAATCTTGTCACAGAAGAACAATTTCTGAAAATCAGACTTCATGTAGCATCAACAGTTCAAGAGGGTGAACGTTTGCTCAGTTGTGAGTTTACATTATTGCAATGTATATCAAGAAACAGTTTTCTCAACACTTAAAGTAAAGCAACAAAATTGTTCACTTTTTTTTTCGTCATGCACTCTCAAACTGACCAAACGAATGTTAAGAAATGGATGTGGTGGCAGAACAAGTAAAGAATTTTCACAAATAACTAATTCTCAAGCAAGAATAGCAAGTTTTATCTACTCCAAGTAAATGCGCAAACAATTCATCAATGCCAGGAGCCTAGTCATTACATAACATACACTTCATGGCCGAAAGCTGAAGAATACCATTTTCATGACAGAATGCAGTACAATACATGGCCACAGCATAAGCCATAGTACACACTGATATCTACACCAGACAAGACCATAGTTCTTGAGAAATACCTCTATGAATATGTCTGGATTCCCCGGTGAAAATACTAGAGGCAGCTTCTCTTCAAAGCCACTGGCAATCTCTGGCCATATTGCATTAACGAGAAAGTCAAATCCTTTCACGCCTTCCTGTTTATTGTCCACAAGCAAGTCGGCTTGGTGATCCTCTGTAGTAAGTTCAAGCACAAGGGAGCAGTCTGTCTCCAAAAATTTCAAAATTTTGCCACATATAGCAGTTAGTCCATGCTTGTTCATTCGATCCTCATTTATTGTCTCTTCTACAAATGGTTGTACTATAACATGTCGAAACAATTCTTCTGCATAAGAAATCTTATCAATCAATGCATATGTTCGAAGGCATCTCATCAAATAATGTGACTGCTTAGTCTGAATGCCTTCTTGAAATGTCATCTCTAAGCTTTCTTGAAGCTTCGACGTAATCAAAGAGACACGCTGCAAGGACAAAAAATATGGAAAGCTTGCAACACCCCAACATTCCAGGTATAATGAGCAACGTAACATGACTAAAGCAAATAGCCTGCTCTCAGACATAGCACAATTCACTTGTTGGCTAGGTTTGCTGACATTGAGTGCTAACGTCATGCAGCATGGTAAAAAACTAGCAAGATCTCGAGAAAACAGAACAAAGGTACATGTATTGATTATGCTTCATGAATAACCAACAACTGTAACGCGCGATAATATTTAAACTTATTTGTTGCTATAGGTTGTGTGAAAGCAGGTGACCATTGCCCACATTCAATACAGCATTGAAGATTTGCACTGACGTAGTAAATTGCATTAGTGTGGCAAAGTAAGCAGACTGCGACAAAAGCTGACTTTCTCGAAGAGTCTGCGAGCAGGCTAAAAGCGAAAAGTTGTATTTATCTTTCAACACGACCATTATTTTGGTTTCTCCAAACTCGATTGACGCATGGTATAGAAGACGATATCAAATACTTAGAAAGCAAAAAAACAGAGACCTGGTGAGTCAAGCGAGATCTACCTGAAGCATCACGTTGCAGCAGCAGAACATAACTGCCAGACATGGGATAAGACTAAGACGCTTTGCGCATAGAGATTCTGACTACAGTGCCACATTTCAAATGCGCATGGTAGGCTTCCTTCTCAAAACAAGACATTGCCAGCTAAAGCCAACATTACGTGGGAGCCCCAAACTGTTTCTTCTACTCAGAAAACAAAACATTTTTTGACTACGATCAAACGTGCCGCGGTGTAGTTTGCCAGAAGCACTAGAGCATAATTAGTGATAATAAGATCTAAGCAGGATGCTGAAACAACGCGATGTAGGACAAAGGCTATCACTGATTGAAGTAATTAATAGTGATTAAACCTGTTGCGATGACTTGGAGATTATGGAAATCTGAAGGTCACTACATGATGCTACTTAAGATGGACCCTCAATGTACACATCTATATTAGAGATGACAGAACTCATTTGACACCTCATGTGAATTAATTTTGCCACAAGAGCATATGAGACATAAAGGTAGATTACATGGTCACACAAGGACCACTAATCTGTTGTCAGCTGCTAGTCAATATGGAATGTGAGCAAATGTTCCTGAACAACCAGGTTATAGGCAGAACAACATAAAATCTGTCATGGATAAAAAAATTGCTATATCATTTGCAAATTGATACAGCCATTAATTGGATGTATAGATGAAAAAATGACTTCAGAAGAAGGATCTATACCGATATTAGAAACAAAGTCGCAAAACACAAAGCTAATATGAATTTTAGAGAACATAATGCCAAGGTGGAAAGGTCACTAGAAGTAACTATCAATTCACAAATCTGGACATATGTTAACCGATACGTACAGGTCTTATTGACTCAATGATTGGATGACCTTTACTTTGGCTAACATGAAACTGCAGTTGGTTGAATTCACCAGCAACACGTTCCAGGAATTCACCAGGATTATTCCTATTTAAGAAGAAGACACACAAAAACTCAAGCAAAGATAATAGATTCAGTCTGGCATTGTGAAAAGAATGCAAATGCATGGTAGTGTGAAAAATTAAGAAAACAATACACTACTGTAGAGTGAGTCATTTGACAAAGATTCTCACAATTCATTGAAATCCCATAAGTATGTCACATCACTAAATCGTCCGGTAGTCATGTCACTTATGTAAAGTCGTGGCCAAAATAAGAGCTACTATGTAAAATAGAAAGCACTTTGACTCGACCAACCTTTCATCCGTCATGAAAATCTCCATGTCAGGAGACTTTGGATCTTGCATCAGAATTTTCTCGATCTTTTCAACTGAGTGAACAACATTCATCAAGTGGTGCAGCCGAGACTGGAATGGAAGGAAATAAACAAAATGAATGGAGGAAAAATGAAAGAATATTATGACCAAAACAGACCAATACTGAAATGCTTTTCACATTTGTCTCCAGAAGGAATGATGAAGTAAGTACAAAACACTAAGTGTAATGAAACACGTAACACAATGTGTGTAATTTAGCTAAGGAGTTGGACAACAGAGGAACAAACATAGCAGCCGTTCTCTGCTATTATGAGAGGTTAGTTCTGTCGATGGAAAGGACAGTATCAGCTTTGGTATGGTCCTTTGTCTTGCAGTCATCAATTTAAGTTAAAAAATGTTGGGAGTTGTGGCCTATGTATATGAACAGACTTGATAGTCAGGATATGTCGCTGCTGATTTTTGCTGATGATGCCTAGCAGACACAGGCGAAATATTCAGTTCTAGAAAACAAGACGTTTTCTTATTCAAAGCTTCTTGTGATAATCTTTATGCCCAGATTAGATTGTTTGCTATGGTCCAGTACAGATCAAAGAAACAAGCACTATTAAGCAAGCAAGCAAGATTATACAAGTACCAATTGGGAGAAGGTTGACACCATAGAACGATGTTGAGATAACTGCCAGCAGTGATTCGAAATAAAACAGGTTCGGATTGACTTCATTTGAAAATACAGTGTATGGTAACAACCTGTGCATCAGGACTCGCGACACTGATAGTAGCTTTGAACACATTTTACGGACCCAAAACTCAGCATAACACAGGTGATTACCAAGACGATTGGATTCTACTAACAAACTTAAGCATAAAAAGTTGATTTTGTGTACAAGTGACGTACTAACACAACATACGCACATCACAACACAAACACTCGCACCGACACCACATCTCCACCATCACCCTGGGATTCCCCACAAGGTAGCCTATTGTCTACAACAGAAGCGTCAACTGAAACTGCACTGACAGCAAAACATCGTGCATGTTCGAGGGATAACTAGATCCATTCATATTTATTTTACTTGCCTATAGAGAACCATAGTGGTCAAGATTCCATCAAAAGACCCCTAAAACTAAAACCTAGCTAAGTTAGCAAGGAGAATGATGTCCCAAGCTGCCCGCAATACGATTTGTTATTTGAGCAATATCAGCTACACAAACCTTCTTCTCTCTGATTCTTTTCCTTTCCTCCAATTTTTCCTCAATCTTCTTCAACCGATGAGAGAGGTCTCGCTTAACACTCTAAATAAACAAGGGAAAACGTCAGAAAAATATTTGCGTTTCATATTCTACCCCCATACACTAGGCAAACACAAGACAAGACCATTGCATTCATCTATCATGAGCACTCATGGATGGTTTGAAAGGTGAAAATCTACTAGCAAACTAGTACTCAAGTACACCACGAATATTCACCAACTCAGATTGGTGGGGGGGGGGGGGGGAATTTTCCAGAGACCATATGGCTAACTATGCCAACTTGAGAAAAGTTTGTAGATACTCCACATAACTGATAAAAATCCGAAAATGTACCTGGTTCATCGCATTCATCACGTTAATCATAAAAAATCTGAAGCACATTGATAAGTAGGGGGCGTAACATAGCAAATGTAGTTGATTCCTTTTTCTAGACTGGCGATTTTCTTTTCATCAGAGTTATTGATTGGACAAAAAGCTACTTGGAACTGACAAGAAATATCAGATAGGACTTAAAACCAAACTAATATCACCATTCTGACGGAAAAAAACAAGAAACCACCGACTAGTTCATGATGCAACATCAGGTTCTTGCAATACTAGGAGCATTACAATATCCAAGAAACTGGCAGATCAAGTGACAGATCGAGTTTCCCACTCTGGCTCTTTTACTGGGGTGTAACTATGACGAAGGGCAGGCAACATAATGACCAATAGCTGGCTACACTTCTTCAAAAGACAACATAATCAAGTGATCATACATACTTCAACTTCCTCCTTCAGTTGACCAAGCGGCCTACAAAGGTTATCCAATGTTTTGTCTGTGCCAACCTACAGATGACAGACATAAGCATCATCATCAATGACATTCACATACAGATCATAATGGTGCAGATACAGTGAACAAGCGCAATATACTAAAATATCTGTTTCATTAATTGGGCTTCATCATAACTAAATAGAATAGGCCACCATTCCTTAAAACAATATACCAATCTATATAAAATGACTTTCGGTGTAGTAATAAAGCCTTTAAAAAACATGTCTCTAGCTTTGCATTCCATGAAAAAAGCTGTCATAGTGTCAGAGATATCTACTTTCAAAGTCATTGAGGATTTGGCCTTGCTACCATTTTTGCTTCTGAATGGTAATTTAGACCATAAAAGTCGTCCCTCATGTTAAACAATCCTCAGACTAAGATAAATAGCCCCACATTCACCGAAGGGATGGCTAGTAGGAACTTTCGGCACAGCTCACTGTTAATCATTTCCTATCTGTAAGTTGAAACTTTGACATGCAGTACAAGAGTTTGTAAGCATGTCGAAAGTACCACCTCGCCGAAAGCTCCTATTCTGTTCCTCTGATTGCTTTCTACATAACATTTCCTTCAGCAGCATGGCACCCCGGTCGTAATTACACATGAGGCATGGTCAAATCAAGCAGAATTATCCCATTTTTCTTGTCAAATGTCTCATCATTGAACATATATGATACCTCAAAGTGGTGTGCAATATGTTGCTTTTAACATCAAAGTAAATCCTTTAAATGTTCAGTGACTAAGGAAAGATATAGATCTTAGAAATGGTCACAGATAAGCAACGAATCAGTGTAACAATGAAAAATATAAAAAACTTTGAAGAATAGCCTCTTATTTTTCTTCATTCAAATAAAAACCTGTACTCACGTTTTTGTAAGATCTATCACAGAAGGAAACATAACTATAGAGTGGTAAGCTGCCTTAAATATTATTCAAGAAGAGCAAAACAAAATGCTTCACTAAAACAAGAAGAAAATACAATGGACAACGCAAAACTCACTAGATTTGACGACAAACTAACAAAGTCAGCATAGTCTTGGTTGATCAACTCAATCAGCGCTTGCTGTATGTTTTTGTAATGTGTTTCAAGATCTTCTCTCAAGTTGCCCATGGACATGCGATCTTTGCAGCTTGATACAAAGTGATCCACATTGAAATCCGGAGCAAGAAACTCCTCCACCTTAAATGCCAACATTTCAGGAGAGTTCAGATGGTGCATGATTGACTAAACCACAACGTTTGACAATGTATAGGAATATCTGAAATGAGATAATATGATGCAGGAATTATATCCAGACAGCTATCGCTCCACAATAATGTAAGCAATCATCAGGATTTAAAGCAGCAGATCATTGTGTTGTACTTTCTCAGAGTCTAAGTTAGTAGCTCTGTTATCTGGAGTCACCACAAGAACAGTGGAAAAGCACATAACATCAGTGCAACCTGTTGCCTTTAACTTATGATTCACAATCTAAGTACAAAAGAACAGGACTCAATCACACATCTTCTGACAATGTTGAACCATGTCGGCATATATACGGCAAAAGAAAAACAAATGCCCAGAAGATATACCCAAAAAGCACGAATTTTGCATCATTTAAGAGCTATACCATTTGTAAATACACCAGCATGGCCATATTTAAGGCACTATTCAAGAGAAAGGATGCGATAGAACCGTTGAAATCAGGAATTTTGAGATCATTTATGGAAAGTATAACTATTGCCATCAGGACTCTAAATTTAAAGCATTTCGGCCATAGGCACTACCAAACAAAAGATATCTGCATCCTGATGCAGGCTTTTCAAACAGACCAGCGCGAATACGCCCGTGCAGGCAGGCACACAGGCAAAGTTGGCTTACGAGCGCAATCCATCGCGCGGGCACAATAAGGAGTTCCTTACAAATCGCGCAGGCAAAATCTGGCTACTTCTTCCAACAAATTTTCTCCCAATTGCCTCACTTTCATGTGCAACACCAACCAACGTTTGACAATGCTCGCTCCTCAGCTGTTCAACGTATTGACCTTTGTGCTTTTTGTTTATTCCATTTGGAATAAAATCGAAACGCAATCTGGCGTGACGAACGAACACCTGGCACCGCAGGAGAACGCTCTCATCGA
>JAOBRC010796448.1:0-25022 GCA_027575255.1 Scolionema suvaense | reverse complement strand
AGATATGCTGTCTGGAGTTAACCCTGCATTTTTCACTTGAACTGGTTCTGGAATGTAGGGAGTGATAGGGATTTACAGGGGCATTCATTGATTTTTCAAAATTCGAGAGTCTTCATCCTAAAATTTGGGCCGAATTAACAGGTGGTAAGGCAATTTTTTGCATTTTTCGAGTTAAACAGCACAAAAACGGCTGAACTAGAGTGATATGAGCCTGAATCCATCATTTAAGAGTGTTACAATAGTTTTTGACATATCTTGAGTTTCCCCAGGTTTTTTGGGTCAATTTTAAAAAATTCCGACTTTTTAACAAAATTACTACCAATGTGTCTTTAACCAATGACATCATGCATAATTAGTGGGGTCATCATTTTTTCATTTTTGTTCTGTGTCAAATTGTTCATGTATAAATGCTTAAGGTCCATGCGAAGTTTCATTCCCATCGCTGAAGTAGTCTAGGAATTACGGAAGGGGGGCTCTCAGAGCCCCCCAGAGAGTTGGTGAGCCCCTAAAAGGCCCAGTAGATATAGGGTTAAATCAAAGATCAAGTCTACATCTTTGTTAAATAGACTTAAGTAGTTATTTCTCGGAGGAGATTGGCAGCAACTGTGTTAGACAAGCATAGTCCCTTCTGACTCCTACAACATTCATCACAATAACGCTCATCTGATGCACAACTACAGCCTGACTGATAATGCAGTCTCGTGTGTAGAGAAGAAGTTAATATGACACAGTGACGTATGCGTGTTAGAAGCGACTATTTCTAGTCTACAACTGTGTGTGACTAAACCCCAAGACAAATTTATACCACATGAATACACTCACGCATACACTCATAAATTTGAGTTGAGGCTAGTTGTTTTTACTTATCCTTCATTTTCAGCCTCAATTGTTCTTATGTAGATACTAACAATACTGGTCTGCACTGTACGTATACTGATTAACCCTATTTACTTAGGGGGGGGGGGTTAAATTTACCCCAACCTTGAGAAAGCTCAAAAAATGAGCCAGCAGGCGCCCATGTTCTGCAAGTGTGAAACAAATTTATTAGGGACGATTTTCAGAAAGTTTCGTGGCATTCTAATTGCTAGATCAAAAGTTATGGTGGTTTTGTGGAAGGGGTGTGAAAATTTCCCTATACTTCCCATGCAAAATGCACAAAACTTATATCTTCATATCTTCTGTTCGAATAACGCAATGAACCTCAAATTTGGACACAAGGTAGATATTGGTAAAAGAAATGATGTAGGCAATTTGCATAAATTTTGGCATTGATTACGTCACGTGACATCATTTTACAAAATATGAAACATCAAAATACAAATTTTTGCATAATTAATTATAATTTATGCATTAATTAAGCCCTAATTATGCATAAAAACGTTTTCATTTGTCTTTTTTTTAATAGCCCTGTTTAATTCAAACAAAATGAGGGGTCAAACGTTAACCAATCTTGTCTGGTTCTGGAGATATTCAAATTTAAAAAATACGATGACGTCATCGCAAAAATGCTGACGTCCGCACTTTTGGTCACGTGACAGGTGATTTAATTAGCTCATTTTAAACTTCACAATTAAACTCAGTTAATTATGCAAGTCCTTCAGTATTTCAGGCTATTTATACCATTTTTAGGGGGGTGTAAATTTACCCCCCCAAGTAAATGCCGCAAGCACACTACCCCTAAGCAAGGGCTTCCTTGCCCCAAGTAAATAGGTTTAAAAGAGTGATCATCTATAACATAGAGTTGTTTCGTCATGAAGATGCATCATTAAACTGCAAAATGAAACATTTTGATGTCCTCAGTCCATATAGAGAGTCTTAGCATTATTTACAGTGTGCAATTAGAACATCTTTGTCATCAATCACTTTTTGTTGTTAGGAATTTTTTGAAATGAAGCTCAGCCTGGATGTTGTTATTAGGTTTTTCTCAATTTTGAGATAAATTTTGAGGTCTGTCTTATTTTAGTTTATTCATGTTCTCAAGAGCTATTTTTTTAACAATCTTGTTATAAATTGGGACGAATAATCCACAACCAATGGTTTCACATTTATAGAAGTCTTCATGTGTCCTTGCAACAAGACAGGAACTCTTTAAACCAAATTTACCGATCAGGATAATTACATCGTGAATCACGTAAGTATACGATGCATCAGTCACGCAACGAATTCTTGTCAGCATATATTCAGCCCAGTAGTAGCCCAATGTGATGTCTTGAGCATGAGTTGCAACCAAAACATGTCGCATAAATCGGCCAGATCAGCAGTTGCAACATCTCTAGTGTATGAATAATGACAGCTCACTTATTTGAAATCCAATATATCGGAGAAATCTGGAAAGCCAATAATGCGTATAACGGTTTACCTTTGAGATACTCTCCTAAGATAACCACACACTCTGGAACCCTGACTGTTGATGACATCAGCATCTGCAGCACACATCCTGTCCAAGCCAACACAAATTTAGCGTGGGTGACACGCTGCAGACATTGTGATGCTGCCATGAACAATTCCTCCTGCTTTTCTGCTGACAATAGGACCGCTTTCAAATCCGTTATGCCAGCATTCTAAATGTATACTTGCCATTGTTGATGACACGCACATATGAGGTTATAGCAATGCAAGTTGTGCTAAGCAACAGTGTGGGATGAGCAAACGTAGAGTAGGCTTTGTTATCTGTCCTTACGTTACTAAACTAAGGGATACATTGAAGTGGGAGGTTTGCACTTAACATTGGCTTTGGTAATATATTTGACAGTCTTCTTCTAGACTGCAGGCCAGACAGCAGACGGCTATATTGAAAGACCGGCTGGATTCCGGTAACTTGGCGTAACATTACCGTTTCAGTGTAGCCATTTAACTGTAGCGACTTGTTTGTTTTGGTGAAATGCCATTGGAACTGATTACTCCTGTAAGTTATTTTGAAGCAACATGAAATGTTTTTAGCATGTTTTTTTGGATATTGTATTGCGTTTGTTTCTGCATTTTCCATAAGATCTATTGTTCAGCTGAGTTAAAAAGACAAAATCATTGGTGATAACTGCTGAAATAAAATGATCACTCCCCGCAAGAGAGTACTTTTTGTTTTTTGTACCCCTTGCTCATCCCTTTTTTAATATTCCGATTTTAGACTTAAACACATGATTGAATCCAGTTTGCAAGTGAAGCACGGAGCTGTTAAATGCAGTTATGACAAGTTTGAATTCCGTATGAAAGTAGTGCAATGCCTAGATTATATTTCATTATTTATGACTGATTGTAAAAAAGTTGTAAATAGCCAACATGTAATTGGAGCCAAGTTTTACAAAACTAAAGAAAATTTATTACCTCCCTATTGGAAATCCATTCGTCCGCCTTAATCGAAGCTACTGTATCCCATGATAAGTAGTCCTTTATTGTATGTGATATTAAAAAAGATGTGTAAAGATGATGCTAAATTTCAAAGAAACTCGCCTATAAACGCAGACTCTGATATTGAGGATACCTTTGCTGAGTACTACTTGACTACTTTTAGAAAATGCTTTAGCCTATATCCGCTGCATTCGTTCCTCAGTGAGTATATAGCATGTTACACAAACTCTTCAATCTGCCACAGTAATACTGCTCTACATAGGCGTGCTTCGAAACTAGTTTCAGCTTTTGTTACGGTTGGAAGTGTAAGTATACTCGATATACTTCTGTATTAACACCGGTATTGGTAATACCTGCTTATACGTGAATTTCACTGAAAAGTCGTCCGTCCTGTCTGGTACCATTGGATTAGCAGAAGTCTTGAAATATGAAGCATAGAATTGAAATCATTTCAATCAACACAGGCATATGTGTAGCTCAGACTGCTATTATTATGACATAAATTGCGATTGGTGCCCAATGCTTTTTGTAGTCGAAGTATGACAGCTGTAAGTACAAAATGTATTACCAGTTTTTTTCTACTGTGTGCCTTGTGATTTTAAGAATTCTGCATTTCAAGTGAGATTAGATATATTTGTGAGTCTTTGGTGAGTCTCTTACCATTTGCATGATATTTCTCATAGTCTATTTAATAGTTCTAATGATCTCCATAACATCAACAACGTAAAGCAACACTGCCATGAGGACAGTGCCAGCAAATTGTATTAAACAAATACGGCCTTTAGCAATATTCATGCACATGATACAGTGTAAATCCACCTATTGTATTTTTTTTTGGGGGGGGGGGGGGGGGGGTAGGACAGAAGCGTCGCAGAATAACGTCGTTATGAAGGATGAGTTTTTTCGTCTTTTTTAAGTACACCATGGCTTTCAACACATTTGTTTCATTCATCGTAGCGTAAGACATTGAACCGCGTCAAGGAAGTTTCTTTGACCGTAGAAGAATACGTTTAGACTTAATTCTTACTCCTATTTTTCCGAAAAGGTTAGTATGTTTTCGTAAGGAAACTGCGGAACGTTTAGGAATCAAACATAGTAATGATTATCAAACATAGAACATAGATGTGGTCTATGCTTAATATACGTAACCTTTGAGGATCTCTTGCTTATGTTACAACATCCTCGCCCATTCACTCGTTTTATGTTATGTATACATCATCTATGAATAAACCTATCGCGCATAAAACCGTATGTTTCTTTAGCTTGAATCGACGCATAGAGTCTAACAAATAGCACTATTCATGTTGCATGACTATTTAAGTTGTTCTACATAATGCACATATCGTACGCTAGTTTTGCTGGTCGGTCGGTATTGTATTTGTAATATTTCATAATGTGCCTGATTATGCATAGATGCCTTAACTTTTAGCTAACATATCGAAAAGCGGAATCAATATGCTTTAATTGACCTCCCGAAAACTTCCCAGCCCATTGTGGCTTTTACTTTCAAAATTAATTCATTATCAAAAGCAGAAACAACATGAATAATATGAACTCCAAGTAAAAGGTTTTTGGGAAATCGAGGACAAGAGTTTACCAGACATCTAAGGGTTTATTTAATTAGTAATGTCCTAAAGCCTTCCTCGTAAAATATGTAAATCAAAGTCTTCCACTTCTGGGCCTTCTGGCTACCACACTTACAATTGTCATAAATCCTTCCAATTGGCCAAAAGTTTTGGTTTTCATTGGTGTACATTTCCCTTTATTGTTTTCTTTGTTCTTCTGCATTGTTGCCATTGTATTCTATTGTTATTTTCTGGAAATTTCGAACTGAAATATCTCCGCAATGGCAGAAGATTTTTCAATTTTGTAAAAGCCAGTTTTCTGGTCTTTTGTAGCCCTTTTTAATGAGCAAAGAAACTAACATATGATTTTTTCATGCTGTACTACCTTAACTCCCCTAGGCAGCATGCCACATTTCAGCAAGGCAAGGCTATGCTTTATAATCAGTCATTAGTACATTATTATTGGCCTAATTAGAGTCTCATTGCATGCTGCCATGCTGAGTGTTCACACAAACTTAATCTGCAAAGTCTTCCTCTGTAGTGGTCAACAGTGTGCGAGGTTATTGTGTGATAAATTTGATGTTCGTTTTTGTCGTAGTAAAAGAAACGTATGTGAGTTTAGTTTTGAACTCAGTTTGGTGAGACCTATATTTCCATTTCTGTGCATAAGATCAGGTCATTCTGTTTTGTGTAAAGAGGAACAGAGATCCTGATTGCAGTCTGGAACAAAAAGCAGACGTAAGTCTGGCGTTAGTTGACCATGCATACTGCTGGCTACCCAATTGCACCAAATTTCGCTGTTGCTTTTGTCTGATTACACACAGCTCATTTTGTTTATTCATCCACAGTTCCATGTATAAAAGCCTCGCGTAATCATCCATCAGCCCCGTGCCTTCAGCGTATTGTTGTGTAACTAAGCAGGTAATGCACCCGTATGATTGTTTAATCTACGAAGAGATCACTAAGCGTCTGATCTGACAAAAGCGCAATTTTGCACATTCAATAGGCCTATTGTTCCAGGTACCACGCCGACAATGATGCATATCAATACTGTTACGATAGGTTGATGGGTCAGCTTTCAATCTGACGATTTGTCATCACACCATTTAATTTCCATGTTCTCCTTGTTCGTTGTTCGCCGTTTTACGCCTTCGTTCTCTTCTGAATCGGAGCTTAGTAACTTCTCCATCAATTTTACTATTATCAATATCATCATCACTCAGAGCTTAGAGTTGTCGGTGGCTTTCAATTTCTTCCGTAGAATGATTTGTGTAACGCAAATGAAAGAACTTACTAATGGATAATCTATCTTCAACAAGATACCTACTATACCGACGCATATTGTACTTACTCAATCATTTTGATAAGCAAAGTACATAATCATTGCAGAAAACATCGTATGTGGGAGAGGCCAAAACAATGAAGACATGGAAAAAATGTCCCCTAAGTGACTATCGAAGTACTGAGCTAATACTTGGAACTAGCCAGCGTCAAGGCTACGATCAATCTAAACAGATGCCCACTTGAATAAACACTATGCACTTAAGGGTTAACTTAATGCTTACTGGCCTCGTTGCACCATGGCGGTGCAATAGCATCAAGAATCAACGTATTATTTTACTATTTAAGACGGTAGGAAACCAAGACAAGAACGTCTGCCATACGCCGGTGCATAAATTCAATGGATTAAATAACAATATGGTAAATGTCAAGTACAGTACGGGCAGACCAGCCACATATAAACAGCTTTGCTTCCTACTTGTGCTGTACGATCTGATCAGGTACGTTTGTGATTTCTTGTCTCTAATTTCTTCAAAAATATTGCCCTGAATTGAAGTGGGAGGAGGGAGAGAGAGGAATCGGAGAGGAACTTTACAATACTAGGATATAACTATCAACTAAGTGTTCAAAATTATTGTAGCTATTTCGTAGAAATTCACTTCACAGCTGGTGTCTGAACTTGTTTGGGATCACAACAATCACTTCGACATCATTGCCGATGCATATGACGTGATTTCAGGAGTCGTGCAGTATTATCAGGGTAAAAATATACTCTAATTGAATTAGTTGTCATTCGTACTTTTTTGCACGGAGGTTTGACACCGAAAACGGTCGAAATTTTCGAAATTTTGATTTTGCTACAATACGACAGATCAGCCTTTACCCGAATACCCATTTTTTACAGAACAAAAATATCTTTTTTTGTTTTTACGTGGTCAGTATCTAAAGTTGTGAAGGTTTTGTGAGTTTATGCAAAATTTGGACCTAAAAAGGCTTACATAGAGCTTAATATATGGCTCAAAGAGTTAAAACATACCTTAAAGATAAAATGTGAACAGTACGTAACTTAGATGTAAACATAATTGAAATCCTTTTATGACTCGCTGATCTGCGACCAAATAATGTCAAAAAATCCCATTTTCAACTCTTTTTGACGATTTCTGAGGTATGTTGATTTTCAAACTTCGAGCAAAGATTTGTAAGGAACGGTTGGTCCGATCAAGCTTCAGGACTTCTTGAAAGTTGTACCAGAACCTCCTCTGTGTCCTGAACCTAAAACCTTGTCAATACCTGTAATTATATTTCTTTTATAAGCAATTTTCTGATATTTTCAGGGGGTAACATATTATTATTTTCCGACGTAAGTAGCATATGTTTTTACAAAGTTAAGTCCATCCGAGAACTCTTTTTTGAAAAACTCATTTTCTCCCATGGCAATACATAGATCCGCGCATGGAACTATTCAAATTGAAACTTAGAGTCATGCATATGCCTTTGCATCATGCAAAGAACATATACTTAATCATATCTATAAGACGGAAAATATGAAAACATCGGTAGTGCCAGGACAGGCAACATGCTTGCAATATGCAGTGAAGAACTTCGACAGTTTAAACTGCCATAGCAACATGACGCCATTGATGAAAAACTTTGAGATTGAAACTTTTTGCTGAACAATATAATTATTAAAAATGCTAAAAAGCAACGATTCCGTGCTTTCAATAGCTATATAAACTAGAAACTTCCCCGTAGCTATTAACCCTATTTTAACTGATTTAATAACTCCTAAACGACACAAGCAATGGTATGGAAATTTAATGACTTTTATTAGTATTATCTAAGACAGCTTCAGTGCAAATTTGAAGGTCCAAGCCCCAACAGGTCTCGAGATGCGGCATATTTCCTGAAGCGTACTAGACCAAAATTTCAGCTAAATTGCCCAAATGCATCTTGGAAGTGTTTTTGGGTGTTAAAACGTTGTACTTGTGAACAGAGAACAAATTTTGAAGGAAAAAAAAAATTTCAAAATCTTGGTCCAAAATCCCTAAAATAGTGACGTCATGAATAATTAATGAGGTAATTAACATAATTCCTATGCAAAACAAAAGATTTTAGTCCATACTCTTACTATGGTAAGTTTGAAGTGTAACGGAACATCCAAACAGGTTTTAAGTAGGGGGGCAAATATGCCCCCCCCAGTTAAAATAAGTTGGCTCAGAGCCCAGTTAAAATAGGGTTACGTAGATTGAAGTCAGTTATGCCATGGCATAAAAATTATCAAATGCTCTGGATGTTCGCACAAGAAATCAGCTCAAGCCTCGTCTCCACTGCCATTTCCTTCCAAGTCTACATCTACGTCTCATTTTGAGTACCCTCCCATACCCTTGGTTTTGCGGGCCAGAGTTATTCATTTCTACAGAGCCACCATTGGTGATTTCAAAATAGCCTGCTCATATAAGCGCGACATTAAGTTGAACAATTGCAGTGGCCGGCTAATACCACATGGAACAATAAACGTAACTTGGGACGCGACTTGGGAATAAAAATTTTACATTCTCGAGTCCTCCTCAAGATGTCTCTTCGAACCAAAACTTTCAATCAAAGTTGTAGGAAATAAAATGTAGTGAAGACAATTAACTGCTGTCTCTACTACCATGTCACGCCCCAGGTCGCGATTCTCATATCATATCCTCTGGTGGGCACCAGGCTTTACTTTGTGTGGTACATCTGCCGCCACAAAATACGGAAGACACAAGAAATACTAAAATCAGCCTTACTGCCCATACAACTTCTATTTGATGTAGGAACAGGCTATAACTGAAGTTAGTGGGAACAAGGAAAGGGAAAAAAACATTTCTCCGACAAATTTCATTATTGCATTTACATTCTCATCGCATTTGTTTATGCTTGTGCGTGGTGCTATTGCACCAGCAGAGGTAAATGTACATTGCTTGCCCCAGTTACCCCAGCAGGCTGAGGGCCATTTCATCTTTGCCCTCTTTTTCTATATGATCACTTGTATTACAAAAGCATGAGCGTGTATTGTGAGACACGTTTTATATATGAGAGATAAGAATTAAGTGCAAAAGGATTGAGACTTTTGCAATACATTTTCAACTTCCCCCTATTTGCCTACTTGCTTTGGTTCTGGTGCCAGTGTATATACATAAATAGATTGATTTATCATGGCTGGTGAACAACGTCACTCCCGTTTAATGTTAGAAGTAGGCTTGGCGCACCACTATTTCTACCCTAATCCTTCCTTCTATTTTCCCACCCTCCTCCCCCCTCCCCCGAAGACAATGTTGAATTATTAGTGGATGAACGACTCTGAATCGTAGGAGGATGTTTGTTCGTAGTTCGAACAAGTGGATATCACATATACATGTATTCTGAGTTCAATAGTAAAAAACATTGTTATGGGGAAAAGGGAGAGGGAGGGGAAGGAGGAAAGAGAGAGTCATATTTAAGACAATGTGCTGTAGGAGCATTGTTATAGCATGGTTATGTTTCCTTGATATGCAATAATGTTATTTAGTGCGTACATTTACATGTCATGCTGTACATTGCAGTTCGTTTCATAGTGTTAAAAACTGTTGGGCCGGATCACAGCCTCTCTTTCAAGATCGCTCTTGCTTAGTCAGTTCATGCACTGATCACAGCTACTTTTACGCAACTGGGTGACAGAGTCCAAAACAACAAATCGCACGGCAATGTTTACAGTGGTTTAACCACACTGCATAAAGCAGATGCTTGTCAATCAAAGCATATCCTACAATTACTATATACTACTATATCCATATCCTAGTTTTGCTGAGTATTGTTTTGGTTTACGAGAGTCAGCCATATTTGTTGCTACTCCGCTGACCATGATTTGATCCGGCCCAACAGTCTTCAATGATCAAGGAAAAAGTCTGATTTATTTTTGCTCCTGATTGTACATGTTATCAAGTCGAAAATGCATTTGCTCAGTAACTGAGATAATTTCTTCTATTTCTCATTTAAGGTTGTCTACTTCATGTCAAAGTTGACAAATTTGCCACATAATAGAAGATGGCTTGGGAAGAGGTAGCAAATTCAGCGGTGGGCTGTTGCTCTGAGGCTGGTGAGGAGGTTGGTACAAAGGGTCATTGCACTATAGTAGTCGTAAGCCTCATCACTACATTTATTGAACTTGTCCTTCAAAGTATTGCTCTTAAAGAGGCTCATGACAAGTCAATTGAATTGAACAATCTGAACTCATCTCAGTTGTCGAACCTGTGCTACAACAAAACAACAAATGGAACATTGGTTTGTCCAGACATAGATGTCTATGAGAAAGCCCTGAAAGGGTTTTATTTTTTTTTTGGACTTGGGATTTGTGTTACAATTTATACAATCATGCTAATGTGTGGCAAAGAAAGCACCAAAGTGTTTCTTGCAAATATTGGTGAGGTGTGGGTTTGCTCAATGCCACTAATGGTTTGCGAAACGTTGATGATGACACGACAAGGCAAAGTCGACTGGCAAGCAACATCCACTATTACGACGATGGTGCTACACATGATTTTTGTCGTGCGATCTTTTATACTGTACCTTATCGCGCACGTAAGATTTTTAGGTTGCAATGTATATTTAGTTATTACCATCTTGTTTGCCTTCATCCATGGCGCGATGTTGTACGCACCAATAACAATTGCATTTAACGGATTCATCCCTTTCAAAACGATAAATCTTGAGGCTATGGGAGCGACCAACCTCAACGAGCACGTGGAGAGTTTTTATCTTGTGCTGTTTTACTATGGAGGAATTGGACAAGCAATTTACGCCATTATTTTGATAGCGTTCGCAGGCTGGTGTGTTTCTAAGATGGCAGAAGGCGACTGATGCAAGTAGCTATAGAAGACAAGTTCCATAGTTGAGCGTATAGATATCCGGGCACACAAGCGGGTGATCTGTTCTTCACTACGAAAACATACTATTTTAAAAACTTTTAAATTGTCAACTGCATGCAGATGCTCATGATTAGTGAAAGGAGAACATCAATACCATCACTCATGTAACTTTTGATTTGACGGTTTGTTTTACGGTAAGATATACCCATATGAAATTTGTGTCCTGGATAGCTTTATTGCTGCGTCCTTAACTGTTCTCCAGAATTAAAAACAATTCTCACGTTCATTAACCCTAATCAACCTTGGAGCGGATTCCGCCCCTCCCTCCCCCCCCTCCGGTTCTTCGTAAATTGCTGCTGTTCGGATATATACTGATAGATGAAGCTTTTGGAGAACTCCTAAAATTTATTTAGACATTTTTTGAGCAAAAACATTGCGTTTCCAAAATGTTTTTTTTGTCCAGGAAATTCCCTTATTCAAAATGTCCCGTAATCTGAGAAAACACGTTTTGGCCTATACCTCGTGAACGTTTGATCAAAAACTGTTCAATGAGGCACCAAAAGAAGAAAGCTCCTAGTGATACCATGGACTTCACATTTGGCGAAAAATATGCATGAAGAGTGTGTCCAGTTTCAGTACTATCAAACATTCAGTTTCAGAAATACAGAGGTACGGTACAGCATCAAAACGCCCAGGTAAAATAGGGTCAATATTCTGCATAACTGCGAGCACGTTCAAGAGAGATCACACATTGGGGGAAGAAGTAGGTGTGTATTGGTCCGTGTGCGTGTCATTTTTTGTGTGTGATTTCGTGACTATTATGAATATTTTCACTTGCATACTTGACACGCTTAAAGTATAGATATGTAGTATCATTACCTATCTCTGTTTCAAGTACGGTTAATGCTCTAAAACGTCTTTTTAACCCTGAAACGGTTGGGCCAGGCCCCCTACTAGTCCTACTAGGTCAGCGACTATATCCTGTGTTTAATAACTCAAGAAGTACTTGTGTTCAGGCTCTGAAGCTTGATGACATTTCCCAACATTTTGTATGGACTTTCGAAATTTATTAAAAAAAAACTGTATTCTGACACTAATTTTAGACGTGACACCATTATTTTTAACAACAGGTACGCGTGCCAAAAAGCAATCCAATTTTTTAATGTACGGTGCTAACACAGGCATTATGATGGTAGTATTGGTATTAGAGATTGCATTTTATGCCTTTATTTTCAATCTAGCGCTCTAAATCTCAATTTTTGAAATACGATAGAAAAGCATAATACTTACAATAATTGATGCAATTCTTTGGTCTAAATGGTGCGCAATAGGATGATGTAACACTGATTAATATTAGGGCAGCCTAGTGCGAACTCCAACCTTTTTATCAGAGTATGATTTGCCAATCACAAGCATCTCTTATTGAACTTAAGTCGGGTTTGCCTCGAAACAGAATTCAAACTGGACTTTCTTTGCTCACTAATTGGTGAACATTATGCTTGCTGTTCTGATGATGGTTAATTACAGTATGGCGGGGAATCAAGCAGAAGCGTGACTGAATAGGTGCCATTGAAACCGGAACAAATTGGTGCTCACTTAGGTCGCTATCAGGTGCAAGAGCACTGTGCTCAATATCAAAATGAAACTTAGAGGGAGGGAGTACACCTTGGATAGGTTTGTATAACTTCCCCGTACGTAATTTATTTGGTGAAGGGGACACTTGGTCACAGGCACAGAGTAAATCTTGATTGCAATGACATTTGTGCAACGATTTGTCTGAATTAGAGGTGGGAACAGACCCAACCAAAGGTAATTGTGACTTGCGACTAATGGTGAACCTGGGGTACACACAAAATCGCTTTCTAAGAACTTAGCACCTGAAAACCTTGGCGTTAAAATTCAGAGGCAATTCAGAGGACCAATATTGATAATGCAAATTTAAACAATGACGCCTGACTGACAGAAGAGGTGTTGAGTTACATAAATAACAAGAATAAAAAGGTGAGGGTGCAAACGGGGATGCCTCGTAAATGAACAGCTGGTGGACACAATCGTAACAAAGGCGAAATGAACACCTCATACAAAAAAATTGTCAAAATTGCAATTTCAGTGCACCTGATGCTGTTAGACATGTGTATTAAGACTTTTCAAGCAGATATAAATCAATTATACGAAACAAGTCGTTTATATACAGGGCATATGAGAAAAATAAATTCATTGAAGCAAAAGTCAATTTGGCAAATTGAGTAATAAAAATTCGTAAATCACAAAAACATCTCAAATAAGCTCGCCTAAATAAGGGGAGGCAACCTGTAGCGGGATATAGTAAAATTTAAAATGTGCTCAAAGGACTACATAGTGTACGATGTGATTAAAAGCAGCCACACAATTAAAACACTGGAACCGATAAGGCGCCTCAGATGAACGAGCAATATATCTTAGAAAAACACAATCTTCGCAAACCTTAAAATCACAATTACCACACCGTATGATATCGAGAGATCCCAAGATCCTGTGACGTATAACATTTTAAAGACTATTGGGCCAGATCGTATCCTCTCTTTCATGCTCTCACTTGCTTAACCAGTTCATGTGTGTATCACTTACAAGTACACGCAACTGGGTGGTAGAGTTCAGAACAAACAAACGTCAATGATGTGTTGATAATGGTTAAATCACACCTGTGAACTAGATGCTTCTGAAACAAAACATATCCAGCAAGAAACCTGTTATCTTTTGACTCCAGTACTTCGCAGCGTTCATTTTATCGATAGACAAATGTAAATTGGTACTTAAAAGTCAATACTTGTTGTAAGTTGGATTGATGAAGTTTTGCCGCGGATGTTTTGATTTCGGATCGTCGGCCATGTTTCTTACCATTCGGCTGACCACAATTTGATCCGGCCCAACTGTCTTTAACATGAAGGCGAGGCCGGTGTTGACAACAAAAAAACTCAAACCACTCGAAAGTGGCGGGAAACAATTAGGTCAGGTCGATCATGGCTGCTCATTGTTCTGTCCTGTTGTGTGAGTTGATTGCAGACCTTGAAATCAATATTTCTATTGATATCGACAGCAGTAATGAGTCGTGCTTGATCGAGTTTTCGTGGAGTGAAGTTACCAGCAACAACTGGCCTGTTAGAGTTCGTGAGTTGGACGAGGTAGACGGCAACTTGATACCAGAGTCTCTTTGTCATGCGGTAAAGTCATCGGAGAGTCTTCCGACGTTTACAATCCGCGAAATCGAAGAGTATCGTAAAAAAACTCTGGTAAAAGGCTAGAAGTAGTTTGATGAGCGCTACATTAGCTCCGAATCTCTGTTTACTTTGCATTCTTCAAGTGCTTTTTTCTTAAAAGCAAGTTGCTGGCCAAGTACGAAAAAATGTAAGAAAGATCTGCGTCGAGTGCAAGTTCAGATTTATCGTGAAATAAGTGCTGTATTATGCTGTTACTGCTCTTGTCCAGCAGGATTTAGTGGTTACTGCAATCACGTTATGGCTTGCTTGTTAGAACTTGCAAGTTACTTATTACAGCAGCTGAAAAAAGTACCACTTGAAAGCTCTTGTACTTGCATTGGAAGGCAATAGGGAATTCCATCTGAAAAACATAGGCTGCGAAATCCTGTTATGTTATCTGATGTTCGAAAAAGTGAAAGTTCACGAGGTGTTTCTTCTACATTATACGACCCACGGTTTGGCCACAACAATATCTTCATGCATTCAAAGATATCTACAATCCCGGAAAAAATATTTGAGACAAAAGGCTTTTGTCAGCCAAAATTAAAAATAGACTTTTCACAAATTTTGATCAAAAAACCAATGTACGTTGCAATTGCTTCAGGAAACTTTTTGTAGGCGTTGAACAAGTTCTGCCAGGTGTCTCGGTACAGTTTCCGGCAATTTACATTCATGGACTGTGTGCCACGGCCTTTGTTCTTTTTACTACCTGGAAAATTAAGAAAATGCAAGCCACGCCCTAAAACAAGCCTGGTCACACCCTACAGACAGCCCAGCATGGTCAAAACATCATTTTCAAAACGATACTAAGACTAAGCCCAGCAAGCGGCTCTCTACTCGCAGACAGAAATTACTTTGCTCGTGAAGTGGCACATAGCGAAAACGCGCATGCGTCTCAATATATTTTGACCGGGATTGTAGCTTCTCTGATCAGCTTTTACGCTTAAACAAACGATCTAACTTCTTATCTCCTGCTAATAATCCTGTCAATATTCAAACTCCATTTGGTACATTTCCTGTTGGTTCACCATTGTCATAGCAACTGTCGTCTGTGGAAACTGGTTTTAAAATTTAGAAAGCTTTCCTACCCTGACTGGATCACCAATTACAGACTTCCCTTCTTTGTCTCTATTTTCATTGAGCAGTAACTTGGTCCCTGTTATACTAAGCACAGCCACACTAAAATTTATAGAATCTTTTCCAGTTACCAGCATCCGATTCACATTTTATTGAGAAAGAAACTGTTCTGCAATGTGATTGTGAAAAATGGTTTAGCGTCAGAAAGTACAGATTAACATCTTCATCTTCCAACAGAGCTTTTATTCCAAAAAGAAATTATAAAGATCTAGTGAAAGAACTTCTTCTTCACCGACCTCTGGAGGATCAACCACCTGTAGTGCAAGAGAAGCTTAAGCATGGGATAACTAATTAATCTGCTGCTAGGAATAAGTGCATTGATGTGATGCGCAACATTCTCAAGCATAATGTCAGTGTTCGTGAGACAGGAGCTGTAATTCAACCTTATTTATAATGGCTTGCTGCAAGTCCAGATGGGTTAGTTTTTGATGATAGTTCTTTTGGTTTGTTAGAAATCAAGTGCCCTCACTCGAAAAAAAATATATGCCCGAGTAGAATTCTCATTGACAGTGGCTTTTATTGTGGTATGGACAATGGTAAACCATTCCTGAAATGTTCTCATGAATACTTCTCTCAGATACAGATGGCAATGGGCTTATGCAGGCTGTTTTTACTGTCACACTTACACAACTTACACGTTTGTCATTTTTGTAGTCATTTTAGAGCCCATATCTTTCAGTAACTACCTAAATAGTTTTTGGAAAGGGACTGCTGTCTGTTAATTTTGCAAAGTCATGAAGGCACAAACCTCATAATACCTCAAATTGTTCAACACATAAGAGGATAAAGGGAGGTTCGTGTAAAGTGAAAGGAATACGAGCAACAGATCAGTTACAGACACGATATGGTCATCTTTGTTTTTTTTCTCCCTCTTACTTTTTTCATCATAGTATTTGTTGTCAATCATGAACACATATACAAACATCAAGCCGTAGAAGCAACCGTAAGTAATATAATGTAGGAACTTACATCACTCAAATCTAGCTACACATTACAAGGTCCACTACGCTATGCATATATAACTCATATGAACTTATCAACTAAGTTAGGGATCAAGTTCTCAAGATTATCAAAAGTTGGTCTTCACTCTTTTAGGTAAAAAAATCTTGAACCATACCAAATTGTTGCTGATCTGATTTTGAGCATCATGCTCAACCATCATTCATTTTCTAAATTCAAGGGATATTTTTGTTTTGCTAAATAAAGAGAACAACAAATCGATACCATCTGCTTAGATAGCTACCTATCAAAATATACGGGTGAAAATGCAGAGGCCTGAAATTAGTCAGATATTAGTGAAAGGTTTTGCGATCATCGGAAAATACAAGGTACATAAATATTATTGGTTGAATATACATTGAGCAAAACAAACAAATCAAAACGCAATAATTCATGAAAACAATTTAATGGTGACAAAATTTTAAAAAGCAGGCAAGGACGTCTTCGGTGTCTTGAAACAATTAATGTCTGTCCCAAACTCTATTATTGATCCCATACATTTATCACAACAATTTTACAAAACAAATAACAAATCCTGAGGTATCCGATAAAGAATAAGAAAGAGTGGAACAACACATCTCTGCTCTAAACGGATAGAGATGTGAGAGCACTTTATTTGGTTTTTGAGATAAAAGGAGTATTTCTGAGTAACAACATCTGACATATCAAGCAGATAGAAACAGACACTAAATGGAAGGATCTTATCAACGTGATTAGCATAAGAAACTGTACTTCTTCTCTTCATTAATAAGAGGAGGCAAAAGATTGCAGAGCAAGCAGGCGACAGTCCACAGTTTACTTATGGAGCCATAAAGACTGGGAGGAATCTCGTTTCAAATTTGGCGATATTTTTTGACACGAGCAAATGCTCTTTCAACATGTATTCGAGCTGATGCCATCGATTGGCTGTTCATTACTTCATCAGGAGGAACCTGTAGATATTCAATGACACAACATCGGTCTGCCATTATAGTATCACCAGAACCCCGTAGATGAGAATAGCACACCTACTTACAATTTCTTTATCTGATGTTGGCACATCATCAAGTTGACTAACAAAAGAAATATTCCCAGCAGGATCAATACCTATAAGTCCTTTATGTGACGTGATGTTTGTAATGGGAATATACAGCACTTTGTATTGACAAAGATGATGTTAATTGACAAAATAGTTCTGTGCAATCAATAATCACTCGTGTTGATGGATGTAGCTTATTGAATGCATCAGGCATAGTGTCAATAACTCGCTGTTTACTTGGCCACACAGATACACTGCCAAGCGTAAATTATAAGTAGTTAGACCAAGCTATGATATCTCTCGAGAAAGTTGACTTATTCGCTTGGAACAACCAAGAGGCATGTGTAAAACTGAAACCACAACGTAGCCAAACAAGAAATAAAAACAACTGCTCAATGGGTGACATTTTGGGGGCAGGACCAGGTTTTGATGAAAAAGTTGTTGTATTGTCAAGCTCACTCGAATTATGCTTTCGTACAGATGAATCACAAAACTTTAATCGTTCACATGATGGACCAGGATCAACAAAGTCAAACAAAATATCAAATTTCTCCTTGTCAAGTCAAATAAAAGACCTGAAAAGCTTTCCATTGGTGGAAAGATGGGAGTAGACAGATGATACTTTTCACAGTCAGATGTATTATTCAGTTCATTTTCTAACATGAAAACCCTATTCTTCAGATATTTATTTTCGATGTTAAGTTTATTTGACAAGTACCGTCAACCTGTCACACTCAGCACATTCTTTGTCAGGATTCCGTTCTGCAGTGTCTATGAAACTTTCTTCATCATCATCAGTAGAAAAACAGCTTACTTGATCAGATACATGTTCAAGAGGGAGTCGCTTTTTTGGAAGTTTTCGTTCTGGCACAGCTTCTTTTTTGCGAAATTTGCATACAGAAGGCACTGCTCCTGGAACAACAGACTTTCTACCGGAGTTTACAATTTTGCGCAAATCACTGTCCTTAAAATGAAACTCACAGATTTTCGTCATGTATGAAATTGAAAATGAATCCGGACCCCCTTTTCGTCTAAATGTTTGCAATATTCTTTTCCACCCTTTTCGTTGCTGCTCTCCTTTGGGAAAGCCAAACAAAGCTGTGACAGACTTGTGACCATCGCTGGTGTAGGTGGCACTACCACAATCTGGTACACTACAATAGTTTTTTCACCCCCTCAAGTCATTGCCTCCGGACGCAACACAACAAGTGTCGTATTCAAATTTCCTGCCATCTATGAAATATGTCAATATGATTAAAAGGTTTCTACAATTAAACTATACATGTCTCAAATTTTAGACTTTTGTATTTTGATAAGCGTTTTGTTAAAAAAAACACCAAAAAAAAAGACTGCAACTATAGCTAGCTAAAACCTAACTTTCATATTGAAACATTCCCACACTCAACTTCAGCTAGATTTGCAGATCAAAGTGCACTACTTTGAGATTATTCACAGATAGCTGTGTATCCTGATGTAGACTATAGCTCACTTAGCTAAGTACCAAATAGACAGCCAAGTAACAAACACTCATTTTGGAAGAAGCATCTTCACAAATAACTGCACACTCAGAATAAGGAAGTGACAAATCAACATGTAACAACCCAATAAAACCTACCCAAACTCAGTTGATGAATGAAAAGCAAGCCAGCAAAATCAAACCATAAACATAGGTCCAGGCCTTGTACCCTACATGTCTCTCTGGCCTGGGATGATACTTGAAGCTAGTAACCACAAATATTTTGCTCCTGCAAGTATTTTGGTATGATTGCTTTGATAGATGTGTACACAAAATTGATATCTGGCTACTCAGGTCAAATGCATAGCTAGCCTATAGCTATATCAGCGATCTATCACAGCACAGGCTGGACTCCAGAGGCGTGTATAGCTAGCTACAGACGTAGAACAAGCTCAGCACGTCAAATCTTGACATAAAATCATCAATCAAAAGGTGAATAGAGCAATTACTATATTTACTATTAGTATAAAATCATTCTTCTGTGTTGAGAAGAAGTTCTAGTGATCATATTTTAATCCCTTTTTTTATCTGCATCCTGGGCATTCTGGGCACGAAGATTTTGTAGGCACTTCGCAGAATCTGTTTTAGGTCTCCGCCGAATGGAAACTGCCTGTACAGTCGGCTTCATTGGTATATTCATGTGACAATATTTTGGCTTCTTCTTTGCGCATTCTTACTTAAATAGAACTGTTTGAAAAAGGTAGGGTTTTATGCACTACATCCCACCCTAAAGGAAATTTAAGGAAAGAATAACACCCATTTTCTCTCTTACAATAGCGTATTTACCACATGTCATCGCAGGATGTTTACGAATTGTTTAAGTAAAAGCTATTGGATGCTTAAGTGAAGCAAGAGGCCGAAAGAAATCTTGAAGAGATTTTGCCCTTTTCCATGTATGTTTTTCGTGCTAAACTGTACTTCGTCTCTCCACACTCCATTTTTGGAAAATCGATCAAACGCAAATGTCATTCCGACTGGCTGCAAGCTCACCCGTGGCTTGTTTATTCGCCCCTCATGACCGAATGGAATGCTCACCGCCCACCATAGCGTCGTTAGACATGACAGATGAGGGCAGTCAGGTACGAGACAAAATTCAACTCGTTACGTTGTGGTTTGGAACCTTGGTCCTTCTGGCCTGCACGAAATCCCTGATGGTTGATACGTACAGGTATGGCCCTCTGCCCCCACTCCTCCCATCCGTACAAATGTCAAACGTACCCCATGTTTAGCAGGGTTCAATTGAAGCGACCATATGCTGCATTAAACTCAGTATACACGCTTTTTTGTAGGCTTATGGTAATCCACGGAACGAAACAGAATGAGATTTCACGGAATCAAAACGATACCAGGAGCAACATTGCAGACCAAACTGTATGAACAGGATTTCGATAGTTGAGTTGAATAAAATATAAAATTGTGTATCATATTAGGGCAACATTTTCTTGTCAGCAGCATGTTATGTGGACGTTTCGGACAAATTCTTCTCAAAGATCGGCAGGTTTATTCAATACTTCTTCCTCACCAGTGTGTAACGTGAAAAGTACGACCGACAAGAGCACCTGCAATCGGACAAACTCTAGACGGGTGTCAAACTATTTCGTGTTGGAAACCAGATTATTTGCGATTGTCTGATTTGTGATTCTTTGATCTCGATGAATCACGTTTTTAATTGATCATGAACAAACAATCAATAGCCGTTTCAACACTGTCGAGTTAAATGGACGAGTTAAATCTTGGACAAGTTAAATTTTAACACGTCTTTTTAACTCGACAGTGTGGAAACTGGGACGAGTTGAATTTAGACGAGTTAAATCCGATTTAACTCGTCTGATTTAACCCGTCGGTATCGATGAACTAAATCCGTTTAACTCGTCCTGATAAGATCGCAGTGGAGGCGTGTGCAATGGTGCGCATATTTACCTCGACTGGTCCCGTTTCCATACTTTCGAGATAAATAAGACGGTTTAGCATTTGCTTTAACTCGTGCTTTTAACTCGTGTCGTTTCCACACTGTCGAGTTAAAAGGGCCGGGTTAAAATGTAACTGGTCTGATTTAACTCGACAGTGTGGAAAGGGCTACTGTTTTTCTCCTTCCTTCTAAACAATAAGCCGGCTTGGATTGTCTGACCTTCTGGTATTTTGGAAACTATACATCATCATTTTACCCCCTGGCAAAGTAAGAACTCATCATTGGCGTCTGCAGATTCGTTTTCTGCTGATAATGCTATGATTAAATAAATTGAATTTAAATTTAAATTAAATATATTTTTCTCCACTTAGTTTAGCTCTCTGGTAGTGTAATTCCGGGAAATTCATGTCTATACCGGGAATTACAATTCGAACGATTCCGTGAAATCTCATTCCGTTCCGTTCCGTGGATTACCGTAAGCCTTTTTGAAAGCATCATAAACAAATTTCCCAGCCTTTTCCCAGCCCAGATGCTTTGGATGTGTCCCTTTATCAGCCTCAGTGATGCTTAGCTGATTCTTTTTGTCTAGAAACGTGCATCAGTAATCTTGAAATCCAGGCCCGCTTGTAGCGAGAACATTCAGGATCCTGCTACTGCCTATCTTTTCCGAGTGGTAAAAAGCGCTTACCTCAGAAACGTGTAATAAATGATAAGTAGAAAAACTTTACTCATTGTCAAAATTTTCCACTACGAAAATTCCAAACTAATCATCGAGGCTGGGCTGATGCATAAAAACTTGTCATATTTAACCTGCGATGCATGGTGATGCTAATGAAAAGGCGTGTAATACGACGAAATCAATAGCAAACGAATTTCTACTGTATAACCCAATGAATGTTGTTTTGCAAACAAATCACGAAGGCATTGCTAATGAAGGTAATTATGATAATGGCAGTTGAATCGATTTAGTGACGGATAAATTATCGTGAAATGGCTTGCATGCTGAACAGGCTTTCATGCGTCACATACACAATGAAAATCTGAGCATAAAATTTGCTTTGAATTTCTAGGAATAAATAACGTCAGGGAGCCCTCGGTTTCTCCATCACACCCACACAATCAAAAGTTGATCGGTGGACACGTGCAAAACTTCCTCAAAATTCTTTCACAGTATATAAAGTCAAGTGTATGTGAAAAAGAACAGTTTTTACAATTCAATTAGATATTTTCAAATCAAAAGTAAGGACGATTTGACATCTAACATAGGTATAAGCACCATCAGCCTCAAAAAAGTGACTATATAATCTCACAATCTCCGGAAAGGCACCTGGGACCCGAACTCAAGAGCCCGTCCTTCAGATTCAAGTTTAAAGATGCTAGAAAACAATCCCCTCTTGCTTGTTGCAGTTGTTATTACTGTTGTTTTTGTTGTTTGTCTTACTTTTATTTGTTTTTTTTTCATGTCATGTTTAGAGATTGAATATACTCAGCAATTACCCTTCCCCGTTTTTCTTAATTGAAGCCTTTTCAAGCTACAAGAATGCTTTATTCGTACCAACAACGAATGACCGTCAGGCGTTTCTCAAATACGGTCCTTGTAGCGTTACTGTCAGGATTGTTCAGACGAGGGAAAGTTGAAATGACATTGCAATTGCTCGTTAGCATACCTTAAATGAAGAAATTGTTGCAAATTTTTCCCTTGATTTTTTCGCCTCCAAAGTTTGTGCATTTCTTGTGATTGCATCTGCAATTAACTTTCCCATTAGCGGACACCTTTGGGGATTGAGGTGAGTGAAAAAAAATTCAGTCATGCTACGAATTTTGGCCGTGACGTCATCCTTTGTCACAATAGGTCCAATCTAAACAATAAAAATTGCGAATTTTAAGTAATTAACTGATTTTTCAGTTGGAATTGGTAATTGTCATCTAATTTGGTCTATAAACCTGTGTCAAGTTAAATATGTATGAATCGAAGGCAACAATTTTACGTTTTCGCAAAATTGGAAAAAAATGACCATATTTGCTAAAAACTGATTGACGTAAGCAAGATTACGCCCATTTTCACCCAAATTTCACCCGTAATGTCAGCCGATAGATATTGGTACAAGCTATCACCTTACCAATTCTTATTGTAAATGATTGAGAAATGTGCGTTAATGGGGCCTGCATCTTTTAGAGCGTCCGCTAATTAGAACAGTTTATTGCAGTTTATAAATACTGGACAAGGGACAATCCAAAGAAATTATTTTTATCAAAACCTAGATCTGTGCTTCTTCTCCATATCTTTCATCTAAAAACATGTCACATTACTCAATTATCCTTAAATGACAAGGACCAACATCGCAAAATTTTCTACACGATCAAATTTCGTACGGTACTATATACCATTTACTGCAATGCTTTCAAAATCTGATCGTAACATTGCAATTATTATCAACACCAGCAAAAGCTCCAAACATGGCACTTGTGAAAAATGTAGGTTCATAAGCATTGCACTTTGAGAATTAGTGGAAGGTATTTGGCATGAAAGGGTTTTGTGCAAAAATTACCTTCATTTTAAGAGTTAAGCTCTGCCTATACCCCAACACCTCATGAAAACTTGCATGCATGCATGCAAATGTTGTTAGCAGTGTTTAGCAAATGCATGATCAAATAACTTTTGACACAGGTTCTTATACTCAATGAAGTTTATGTGCTTGCACAGCTTCTTAGATCTCCTCAGCAAATGCACCATAAAGTCACACCATTTCACGTGATTTTGCCAGCTGCTGATACAGCCATATGATGAAATTCTGAAAGTCACGTTTCTTGGCGCGAACCTCCACGTGTTCTTCAATTGAAAGTATTCGAAATGAAAGCAGTCAGGGGTGGATACAGCACGCATCACCCGGATCACAGGATCCGGTTGCTGACTGTCGCACGCAACTTGGTGGCAAGAACTCATTTCCTTCGTTAACATGTGGTCAGAGCATACATTACCCACAATTCCAATGGGTATGTGATCCCCTTGCGCGACTCCGCACATCATACTGCCAGCATTACATTAGTTGAGTCAGGCCTGCGAATAGTTTGAAGAGTGTGCTGTGCAACCCAGACTCATGAGTATATATTATTATCTTGCAAATTGAGCTCATCATAACGTGTAAATAAGGAGGTCCTTGGTGTAAACAAGGCCTCGGACGCATTATTTTCTGACATAAAAGTGACTTTCAAAGTCAGAAATCTGAAGACAGATTATTGTGAGAGCAATGTAAAGGTCATTATACACTACAACTTAGCTGGGTCAACTTAGTTGCAGGAAGTTCACAACGATGTTGCACAATATTGGCCAACTTAATACAACTACCTGCAACTTTACTGGAAGCGTCCCTGACTCTTATAAATCAGATTCTCTGCGTGACCCTTCAACATAATCATGGAAAACAAACGCAGCTGGAACATACAACCGATGTTGTTCCATAGTAGATCACAATTACAAATAAAAAAATATCGATATGGCACCGTGCACGGCTCACCCTCTTTGGTTCTCTGCTTACTGCTGTTCGTCTTCAAAGCAAACATGCACGTGTGCGCTTGCAAGCTGGTCATGTGAAGGAGAACAATCGGCAGCGTTCATTAACGCTTGTCGTCTTTGTTCCTTATCAGAACAAACAGCCAGAATTAAAACGAGTTTGATTTCAAAAACGTTGGACAAAGGCCCCGCCCTGTCTGAACCATCAGCAGACGCTCGTCTCACTGCGCATGCAAAAGTTGTAATCAGGTTGTGCGCATGTTGTAATGAGTTGGGAGTTAGTTGTGCAGAGTTGCATTGCGTTGTGCAACTAAGTTGGGCCAACTTAGTTGTAGTGTATAACGACCTTGAGTTTCAGGGCTGCCTTGAAGCTGCACAGAATCTCGACTTAAAGACCCGTTGTATTCGTCAGCTCTTTGAATTTGCAACAGGTTTCATAGACGCCAAGTCTTTTGTCATCACATCCTGCACTCTTGCACGTTTCTTTAGAGCCGTCAATCATGAACCAAAACAAAACGCTGGCTTTGCCTCGGATTCTGATTAATCGCAGTGAACTTTGCTTTATTTCCCAGACGCAGAAACAGGATATTATCTCATAAAGTAAGCGCAGCGTGGGTTTGTTTTGATTTGA
>JAOBRC010796337.1:0-10028 GCA_027575255.1 Scolionema suvaense | reverse complement strand
CAAAATTAACACGGGCGTATAACCAGGATTACAGGAAACAAACAAAATTTCAGAGTCGCGGCAAATATTGTGCGTATATTGGAAGACCTGGACATAACACATATATAAATTAGACATGATACGCGAATACAAAAATATGCCTGAAAGTATGTGAGCGAAAAATCTCCACGAAGTTGTTCTTTAAAACACAGCTGATGAAGATCTTTCGAATTAAGGCTATCAAGTTTCATGCACACAACATTGCATTGCAAAGAAGAGCAAGGTATTGTTATGCAGTATATATATGCTGCACAGAAAATGTGTTTCTTGTCATCAGTTCATGACCTTTTTTCTTCTATCCGGCAATACAAAAACGTTTCCCAAAGTCAATCCTCATGGAATAGCCATGAACGACAAGAGCATAGGCCAGGTACGTATAAGAAAATCTTTTGAGATATTTTTCAAGCTGCATTGAAATGTTGGACATAAATTCCAAACGGACATTCCTATGAAGAGCATCATTATACTATAAACGAACAGCTTACAACAGGCTTTTTAGAGTGTACGTGACTGCACATTCTAGCGGCTTGCATTGAAGATACGCATGTCATATAATTTGGTATATAAACCCAGTCATAAACTAACTAGTACAGTCTCAAATTAATAGAAAGAATACTTCAAATAAAAATCCATATCTAGTGCTTACTATGGTTGCAGAAGAAAACCAAGTGACTGGCACATGTAAACAGTACCTTTCCAAATATAACACGCGCTATAACATCCACTCAGAGTCATTAAAAAGTTTAGGATTCTTACTGCTTCCAACCAGGAGAGACAAAGTTGTATGAGACTACCACATGACGCGACCACATGTTATGTCCAGCGCTGGCAAGGTACAGACTTACATGAGTGAAACAGAGAAACTTTCAAATAGGCCCAGTATGATAACTCTGACAATAATGATCTAGCAGCAACAACAAAAATACAACGTATCGCACGTAATTAGATTACTACTGAAAGTACAAAGCAAATAAAATTCTCTATAAAAATACATACCAGATGATCTTTCGTAAAAAAAAATCATTTCATGCTTATATAATCTTCTCCCATCTGACATTGTTGTACTACTTACTTCAACGACAGATAAATGAGCGTGGTACGGAGCTCAGTACAACTTCAATACGGACAGATGGGTTACTTTTCAAAACAACGGAATAACTGTAAGACATGCCAAGGTGGAAAGACATAACAACACCAATGGGTATAACCTTTGTGAATGGCAGCTCTTAGTTTTGTTAATTCAACCTAGACACAATTTTTCGTAATAGATTATTCAGATATCAGAGTAAACCAACTTAGTGAAACGCTTCGCTAAGACATTAAGTGGCTTGATTACTTGCTCTTGCTGACTCGAGACTTGCGTCACACGTTATATTTATAGTTATATGTATGTTATAATATGTTATAGTTTTTACAGTATTAGCTAAATTGGAAGATTGTTTAAAAAGGATTAAACACCACGACTATCATCCACAGCGCATACAAAAACTCTTATTCACTGACAGAAGCGCACGTTCAGCGCATTCATATAAATAAGCATATGAATCGTATTCGCTGATATAGACATGTGCAAACGAAGCACGAAGAGACAGATATGGTTCCATATCATTTACAGCAGTCAATGTGTGACGTGATACCAATAAATATCAACGTTCAATCCTCAGTCGATCCTTACCTAAGGGCGACCCAGAAGAAACCAAAGGTTCCATATTTCGTTTCTACTATGGAAGGAGATTCAGGATTTCTATTGCTTGCCTACCAATCATACACATCCATGCTTCAGTGTAAGCAGTTCACATCATTTCACACACAACGTCAGCAGTTCACGTTCGCGTAGAGATCAAAAGAATCAAGGTAATCTTTCAATGCTTGGTAGCAGAAGAAATATTGATCCTAGAACATAGAAGCAGAAGAAATATTGATCCTGAAAATAGAAGCAGAAGAAATATTGATTCTGGAATATAGAAGTGGAAGAAATATGAGCAGAAACCGTCAACTGAAAACTGCACCATAAATTTAAATGGCATAGCAGTTGTAATGAAAAAGAAAATATTCAATTTGATGAATTTATGATTCGACATTTTCTTCAACAGACTTTCTCATGTTCAAAGATGCAATACACAAATATTTTACATTCACCATAAAGCTGAACAGGGCGACAAAATAACGAAAGAAGCAGGTAGTTGAAAGTAATGAAAGTAAGTAGTTATGACACTTACCACAGTCTGTACCATTGCTGTCCTCTGCATGCGCAAACTTCGGACGGTCTGGAACACGTCAATTACATTTTTCGCTTTTAATCTTTCAATTGAGTTCCAAACAGCTATGAAGGCTCCAGTGCGTCCAACACCACCACTGAAAGATGTGAATTCATGTATGAGCAGGCACAAATCAGAAAAGCCACAACAAAGTTCAATTAACTGTCAATTCATAGAATTCATACAAGATATAGAAAGCACACAGACACTATCATCTATAGACTAGCATAGTCCCTTCTAACTCCTACGCATTCACCACTCACGCTGCAACTCTCATCTACTCAACTGCAGTCTGACTGATAAACCCACGCTTCGCTCGATATGCACTCACATGGGTAAAGGAAGAGTCGACTTGATAATTTTGTGAACTATTCATGAGTTAGAAGCGACTATTTCTAGTCTATATCATCTAGAAACCATAACAATTATATGTAAAAAAAAACTATACCGCACTCACAGACAATCAAACTCTTCCTCAAATACATTTTGCTACTGGACAGAAGACTAAAAGAAACCTAGTTCCCGTGATGCCACAATGGAAGAGGGTTCCTTAACGCTAACCCGTATGGGGTCACTTTTGACCTTCGTGCATATGAGGCGAGGGGGTTTGATTCCGCCTCCCACCTACTATTTCGGGATTGGCTACAGCTATGACCGCCAAACTTGGTGTGGTGATAGACCAATACGTAATCAACAATTTGACGTCATAATAATTTATGCAACCTCATTGATTATTCAGTGACATCATCACAATTAGTAGAGGGTGCCTTACCCCAAATTTCTTTTAACGCAATTTTACTTGTTTTACGTTCCAATTGGCCCTACATGACTAAAAATGGCCTTGTATTCATCAAATTTATTCATTTTCAGCTGTTTTATGGAATTTCTGAGTCAAAAACGCTGAAAATCAGTCGCATGTCATGTGACAAAAAGCTGATACCTCGTGAACCGGTGGGCAAAATCGCACCAAATTTGGAAAGGATATGTGTCCACTCATATAACTGTAAGTCTGAAAACTTATGATGCGCTCTGGAAACAGCTTTCAAAATGATCATTTTGAGCGTTAATTGCCACCGTAAAAAGAAAGTGAGCTTTCAATCATTAATAATTGATCTTTAACTTCATACCAAATTTCTAATAAATCTACGGAGCAGTTATCCGCTGAAAAACCTTAGAAACTGACGGAAGGAAGGAATGACGGAGGTCATGTTACAGAACTCTACAGCTAAAGCGGGCATCCAACAAAAGTTTCTCACAAAATGGTCTGACAATACGTTTTGCAAACTTAATACCCTCTTAGTGCTGATATTAAATTTACATGGACTTCATTTCTGTACCTGGATATTCATCAATGAGAACAAGAAACTTATGGGGCACACACACTAGGAGAATTATTAGCTGAAAGAAAACCCAGGCATGTGACATCTATTACCAGTTAAATTTGTAATAAGTTTAACGTTTCTGCATGAGAAGTAAATGTTACGAAAACACTAATAAATGATCGTTGCATGCATGCTTCATGTACCTCTGAATATTACAGATTGTTCTACTACAGATCTAGAATGAGAAAGACATCGAACCTGCAATGAACGAGAACTGGTCCAGCGGGTCTGGTCATCAGCATCTTCTGCACAGCTCCTATAAGTTGGATAATTTCCGAGCCAGTGTCGGGAGATCCATACTCGGGCCAGCCAGTATAAGAGTAATGTGTGATTGTACGAGACCTACCAGTCTATATGTACACAAAAGGTAAGACAACATCAGAAACCACGTCACATGTCAAAATCTGTAGAGAAATATTACACGCCAAGCATCTGTGAATGCAAATAACTTCATTTCTATGGTGAACAAGAATAATTTATATCATTAATACAGTATGAAAGAATTGAAATCATCTTTAGACAGATAAATAGTTACTTCTCTTCCTCCACACTTCATTCGGATTTCCAATAAAAACACTAAAATTAGGAACAATATTACAACGCTCCATTTTTAGACCAGCAAGTCTCTCTCTTGCTCTGAGACTTTGGACAAAATTTTAACATTATGCCAGCCTGATTGCTATCATTTCCCAATCACTGCCTATTCGATCTCAAGAAAACGGAGAGATGAAACACGAGAGACTACTGAATACTGACAATTACAGCAATAAGACTCTTTCCAGGGGGTTAATCACATTTGTCTATTTCAATTGTACCGCTCATTTACAACCAGCTTTTGGCGCATATCGTACCGCAGCAAATGCCCACGTCTGCAGCTGTTGTTACCCCCGCGCAAACCAGCCAGCAAAAAAACCATCAATCACCAGGACAATGGTTGATAACTGGAGCAGCGATGGGAACAAAAGATGCCTGCAAGTACGAATTCTTGCGCGTGTGAAATTTGGCAGTGCTATTTTGGTCACACTGGTTGATGCCGTTTTGGTCACACTGGTTGAGGTGCTCAACCAGTGTGACCAAAACGGCACTGTCAAAATTTCACTACACTGGTCCCTTTATCAAACACTGTGCTTTCATCTGCGGGGGCAGGGGAGGGGGTAGCAATAAGGGAAGTGAAACTCTGCCATATGTTGTTATGGGCCAAACAGGATTTGAACGTAAAGGGAATTATGCTAGTCTGTTTATTTTCGTATGTTGCTTTTATTGTCTTAGGGTGTCAGAGGTGAAAACGATAACTACCAGATACATGTAACAATCTAAATACGCAACAATCTGTGATGCAAACTAATATGCATCAGAGCACAAGTTCATAGAATGCACGCCTTGGGCTAAGAAGTTATGCATGTCACTTAGGGCTTAAATATTTTTCTTGATCAACACACAGGAATCACAGAGTACAAACTTCTAGCACTCCTGAGCGCAGAGACTGTTGCTATGAGGCACCAAACACATATTTAGCATAGACTTGGGCTATCAACTTAAAATGCATCTGGCAACACACAATTACATACTTCTCTATTGTTAACACGAAGAGTGCTGACGGCAAGGTTCTCTCCTTCCTCTTCAACATGAGTCAATTCTATGTGTAGCCTTCCATATGTTAATGTACCAACACCAGGCCAGTATGGAAAGCAACGCTCCTAAATGAAGAAATTCGGATGAAAAGGCTACCACAAGGCTTTATGTCTGAAGCAATATCGTAACTTGTCTCACAAACTGGTATTTTACAATGAACATAATCAAAATAGAAGCAGCCTGATCTACAAGCGCATCAAAATCATGAACAACTTTATCTTTCTGTTGACTTGAGTTGAGGATAATGAAATCCAGGGTTTTGAAGGGATGTTACTTATGCATGACATCCCTAAGAGAATTTAACCACTATTTTATAAAGAGGTTTCTACATAAAACAGCAAAGAGAAGAACTTATATACAACAGATTATCAGTCTAAGTTTACCTGGCCTTTTTCTTCAAGTTTTGTTAACATAACGATAATATGAACATTGTGCTCCCATATCATCCTCCAGAAATCGTCGACAGTGTTTTCTAATGGTGCCTGTGTGGCGATAAACGCTCCCTTCTGCTGGAATCCATCGATGATGCTTGCATTTACATAATCTGACTGTCTCCATCCAGCGATAGGCATGAGCCGAACACGATTCCTATCGTACGGCAAAACATTTAGTAAGCGATTTTTCTGCTTGTTTTCAGGCTGTGTGGCAACAGAATACTGATGTTTATCGCCTAAACCAGTGCCAGACTCCAGGCGCTACACGATAAAGAAAAGATTGAGCAATGAATACCAAGAGACAAGAAATTTTATAACTCATGTAACAGAAATCAAAATTACAGGATAGTTAGAACAGGTGAATGTAACAACATGCAAACAACAAACACAATATATACCCCAGCAACTCATCAAAAACTTGATACAATGATCAACTATATACGGGTAGTGCGAACCTTGAATTCAGCTTTCACATAAGACTCTCCTGTATCAGGATCCCGCTGATTCAGAAAACGGATCTTCGAAACGAGATCTTGTGCAGAGATCTCAGTGTTACCACATACAACAGCATCCATAATGGCGTCATAGATGAACGTGTATTGGCTCTAAACATTGAAGAAAATAGGATAGGTAATACATGTCACTACATTTTCTACATAGCCTTTTCGACAAATAACATTACACAAGCATCCGAATCAGAACAATCCTAGACATCATCACAAAACTTAATGAGGCTCCATTCCTAATAATTTCTGTCTGTCAGACCACAAAACAGCAAAATAAATACTTGAACACATGAAAGTTTGCTGTCAAATTTTTACTCCCAATGAGGAAATTCCAAACACACCACAAAACAAGTGCACCTCACAAAAGCAGCCAAACCTCCCAATGTAACTAAAATTACTATGAAGCAGTTCGTTCGGAGACCATTTTATCTATGGACAAACTAGATGGCTACGTTTAGTTCTGAAAACATGAGCCATCCGCATAATATGGCTGAAGAGAGAGTATAACAACTCATTGTCATTAATCAGAAGTACCATACACTACAAGCATCGCACTCAAAGATATAATTTATGCAAATTAAACAATTCAATTGAAGTTACCTCAGTTTGCACCATAAAATTTCTTGCCATTCGCATCTGACAAACAATGCCGAACACATCAACTGTATCACTATGTTGAAGCTGTTGTAGCAGAACTTCAATTCCAATAAATGTACCTGTGCGACCAACACCAGCTCTGTCAGAAAAACATAGCAATGCGGTCAATACAGTAGAAAGAGGTAGCAACAAAACAAGTTTTTAACCGAATACAGACCATGGGGCCTACCAGCTTTCAGCGACCATGATCTTAAAAGGCTACATCTTCACCTCAATCTAGTTTTTACATAAAATGAACTTCAAATTCATATCTTTTCTACATAATAACATATTTCACATTCGATAGGATCCTATATAATAGCCTAAGTTAGACCAGTGCCAGCGAAAACACTGCCAGAGACCACACTGGAAAATTCTTGTACTTGCAACAAGTCTCTAAATCTGCGTGTCTGAGCAAATTTATTTATAGATCATTGTGTCAAATCCAACAGAACAATGCGACGTCGCGGTACAACTCCATAGATGGCTTAAAAATCCATACTATCATGAGCATAAAAACCATCCCTACAGACGCTCACACCATAAAGCCCACAAGACGAGCGTTTTTGCACAAAAATAGTCACACTAAGGCCAGCGTGTTCTACAAAAATAGTCACACTAAGGCCAGCGTGTTCTACAAAACTACAAAAATAATGAACAAATCTCAAAAAATATCTTTAAAGTTCACTAAAAAAGCCATTTTTGAACATATATGGTCACAGCCCAGTGGAACAAGAGATTTCTTATAGAAAACACATAATCAATACTGTAACTATACTACAGCTGCTAAATGTTTGACCGAATGTGAACACCTGCCAGGTAAAGAAAATTTCTCTCAGAAAGTCCAGCCTCACTTTGCTCAGATGATGGATTCTCACCTTCATGCTGAATTTCAGAAGTTCTGTGAGAGACTATCTGGTTTAACTCTTTGGTGATATATGGACGGATGGACAGGCAGAAGGAGGAACTGAGAAGAACTGACCAAAGAAAGCTATGTAGACTGAATTTCAGACTCAGACAGTGCAAGGTTATACTGATCAAATTTTACTTTGGGGGTTAAAGAGTTCTTTATTCATAGAAGCAACATCACAATCAAATAAAAACGGTCAACATACGAGCAGTGAGCTACGATCGGTCCAAGCCTTTGGGACGGTATGCTTCCATAGTAATTCATCACATGTCTGGTGAAAGCCAACATTGAAGTGGGATGGGACGGCACACCGTGGTCGGGCCATGCAGTGTAATGGTATTGCCGTACTTCTCGACGTCCTTGATTTGGATGTGCTGTCTGCAAAAAATTAAGAACAGAGAGTAGATCACATGTCACATCACAAATCCTCAAATAAATGTCCCCCTTCTTGTAAGCACTTCCCTCTAATAAGCACCTCCTCCTCAGTCTAGAAAACAGGTAATAAACCACTCTCTCTAACACATGTTCCACACCACTAAATTCCCTCCCCTCATGTAGAAGGGAAGTTTTTGACAGAACTGACCTCTTATGAAGATCAACTAGTAAACAGAATTTGAGGACCTAGTTACCCTTGAGATTCACACCAAAGATTATAAACTACTACGGTAGTGTTCTCGAAACATTTCAACAGTCAGGAAGATGTCCAGTTTCAGGCGCAAATTGCCACCTGCAAGGCCATCAAAAATGTTTCCAGATATGGTTCACAATGTAATTGATTTGCGTGCAGAGCGCTCGCCAATCTTTGAAACAGGCATCGGGTACTGACAAATTGTGTTTTTGCTTTTAAGAGCGGCCAAGACTGGTCACAGCCCATGTTATGGCCAGACATACCGTAATGCCTCAAATAAGCGCCCACCCTAAAAGTGAAATTAGTGAATAAGCGCCCCACCTCCAACAAGCGCGCACCCTTCAAATAAGCGGCCATCTTTCAACCTTCAGAAACAGGTGCTTGTTCGAATTTTGGACAAGAATGTGGTTGGAAAGTATTTCAGGAAGCAAGTTTGAATATAAGCAACACGATTTGGTTTAGCTTGAAATCCTATTTAGCTTTATTTTGTTGTGATAACATGGGAACTTTTTTCTTAAATAACTTCCATCCATTGATTAAATAAGCGCCCCCCTCGAATAAGCGCCCCCCTTGGATCCTTAAAAATTAAAAAAGCGCCCAGGCGTTTTTGAGGCATTACGTTATGTTGTTTTCTAACACCTTGGTTCCCAGTAGGTATAGGGCGGAGGGGGGGAGGGGGGCTTTGGAGACCTGGAAGACCACCAGGTTGCCAATCTTTCCTCCATCGACTCCATCGAATTTTTTTTCCTTTATATTTCAATCATAATGCTGCCTGTCCACGAGTGTTTCAATTACAACTATATCATCAACTTTGACCAAAAGGGTAGTTAAAATGATACTTTATAATAGCTTACACGCAAACTTGAAAGTTGGTTCCCACGTGCATTTAACGTTACATCTTGTTCTTATGCACTACAACTTCGATATTACGACCTTACCTGTTTTATCACTCCTTTCTTTTGCGAATCTTAGTGATTCGAATTAGGCTCAGAATGCAATTAACTGAGTTCTTGCCATACAGATTAACCACTTTACCTCAATTACATTTCAAATCAAATTCAACACAGTTCGCTTTTTTCAGTAATAATAACTGAAGGCAGACAAAAACTTAGAAAAATCGCACTATACCATAACTTTGAATTTGCCACAATACTATTATTGTCTTACTAACAATGCAAGAAACTAACGAACCGTTCCTGAAATACCGTAATGCGTTGATGAACCGCTCACTTTTTAGGGGGCGTCTATTTGAAGGGGGTGTTTAAAAGAGGGGGCCTTCTATTACATTTTTATAAAATTGTTCTTTTTTCCTTGCATATAAACTTCATACATCAATGAAATATTCACTAGATTACATGTCAATATCATCGTAAACATTATCTTTTCCATGTTTCTGTAATCTGATATGAAATAAAAGGCACAAAACTGTAAGTAATAAATAATGTAGTAGTGGTAGTAATTTTACATGTGTTAATTAGTGTGTATCTCTAAGAAATGCCCCTGCAGAGGGGAGGGGGCGTCTATTCGAGGGAGGTGTTTAATAGAGGGAGGGGGGCGCTTATTGAAAAATCTCCTGAAAAATAGGGGGCCTTTATTCAAGGGG
>JAOBRC010796115.1:0-10029 GCA_027575255.1 Scolionema suvaense | reverse complement strand
TACGTCATACGCACTGATAAGATCTGTATGCTTCCAATATTTACTTATCATTTTCTTATTGCGAATCTATCATTTTCGTATACGTTCACTATATTAATACTAATGCTATGCTATAATTTCAGTGTTATAGTGTATCACCGCCTTAAGCAATGCATGGACAGCAAAGCATACAACCTAAATTGATGTGAAATAATCAAATACAATAATCTAAATGGACCCAAAAGACTGTATACAGAGTCTGAGCCACCTAAAAGCATTGTTGACAAGTTTAGATAGGGGAGTTTGGATGCAGCACTCAAACACAATACCTCCAAACAATATAGAGCAACTGTTTCTAATTGGAGAAAGAAAATCCTGGCAGATTTGCAAGTCTCTTAACAGCATGGCTAAATCTGACTGGCTTCTGCAGGCCCAGGAGGCACTGATCATCAGCTACTACCAGTTGCTGTGATAGGAAAAGCCAGATCAGCCATATTTTATTTAACATACTTTTCAAAGCAAATAAAAAGCAACTGTTATCAAAGAATGGATGCTTTTACTCTAAGGTCGTTAATAGAAGGGGGGTCTGAATAGTATGGGAAGTTGGATCTTGTGCATTACATGAACTGTACTGACTCAGCGGTGTCTGAAAAAGCTTGGTTTTGCATCAAGGCGCACTTTTTTTTTAAAATGTTCTTTCTTTGTGTTTCCGATACTTTGTCACATTTTGAGCGGTTAAATTTCTGGACTTGACCCAGATATTGTACAAGGATCAGCTTGTCCAGGTCTTCATCCCATTTGAATTCAATAAAAACTTGAAAATAGATTCAAGCTGCTGTTTGCAACAAGCAAGTGCCTACAAATAGTTACAAAATTCTAAATACGTGCCTCAAATGAACATCGTATGCAATGTCTGCAGTTATTTACGTTTGCATTGACTTAATGATCACTCTACTGCCTATAAAATAGGAACCTTTTCCCCAAAGCAAACATTGGAGTAGCTCTTCTGGAAATTTTGGAAATTGATTGGGAATTCCGAAACATTCCGGAAGTGGCATATCATAGGTGTAGGTAAATATGTTACACATCTTACGGACAGATCGTAGTAGCACTATGTCACTAAGAATTCAAACTAAACCGCTTGGCCAAATATTGTGACATCAGTTGGCTGATAATGTTTTCAGAAGAACACAAATCCATGTTCAAAACATTGAAAAAGAAAAAAAAAGAGAGACATGTCAAGCGTAGGGGGCAGTGGGAGGACATAACATCCCTAGCCTCAGACAGCATGCCAATAGCACACCTGATGATTTTTAGGGAATAGCTGATGTCAGAGCAAAATTGGCCTTTCAGGTACTCAGGTTAAATAAAAAACAAACAAACATGGTCTCTGTCATTGATCTACAGACCCTAACAAGGCTTGCATCATCTACAAATTGATCAACTTGTGCGTGCATCTGTGAAAGCTATCATTAAAAATCAAAGAAGTCACTAAGGCCACGCATAATTAATTGCGTGTTTGCCGTAACCCGACCCTGGAAAAATTGGTAGGGTCGGTGGGAAATTTTTTTTTTCCAGAACCTACTGTGAAAAAAATATTTCAAGAGACCAAAATTTCTAAAATCTACTGATCTAATTTTCGTTTCATCCTACGACAGTTTGGATAAATGTTAATATAGCTAACCGAAACGAAGGATTGCCCAGGCAGGCAAACAGTGAACAAAACGATAGATCGTCGGTATCAAAACAAACGCCGATCCCCCGCTCGGTAAACATATGAAAGCTACACCGAACGGCTTGCAGCAAAAGCAAAGCAGGGGCCAATAGATAGCTTCTCAAATGATTATCAACATGAGGGAAGAAGCAGCCCAGCAAAACTGCTTTCGAGTGTAAGAATACAGCAAAAAATGCTCTTGTACTTACCCTAAGGGGACGGAAATGATTATCCCTTCAAGTGAAAAAGCCCACAAATGGCGTTCGAGCAAAAGAATCTCTCTATGAGCCATATCCTTTCAACTACAAACTAACCCGCCAAAAAGTGGTTCAGACGGATAGTCTATCTCAGCTAGAATAGAACGGAGCGATTTTGGCCGTATGTTAAGCATGAAATAAAATATTAGGTTGCAACTTACGAAAAAAGTTTCCGGTCGGCGGCTTTTTTCAGGGAGGGTCGGTCGGGTTACGGCAAACACGCATATAATTATGCGTGGCCTAATCATGATTCTCAACATGCATAAGAATAATGAATTGCCACACAATGAGCAAAAATATATCGACAACAAAAATTGAAGGGCTCTGCTAGTTTAGTCTTTTTTCCAGGGGCAATCTTCTAAGTCATCAGGGTTTTTCAGGGATGTTTTCAGGGGGATCAACTTTTCAGGGTATCTTCAGGGTTTTCAGGGTTTTCAGGGATCGCTGGCCACCCTGTCTTCTTATTTTCATTAGTGTCACAGACATGCCAGTAGCCTAAGAGCTGAGTTCCGGAAAATGAAATACCTCAGTTTCGGCCACTGACGTCATTCCCTTTTTTAATATCCAACCTAAAAGCCACCAAAAAGATCCCTGTGAACACAATGCCCCAGGTACTGTGTTGAAAAGAGTTTCCAGTTCATTTCAGCTTGGAAAATGAATGTCGAGCCGTTAACTTTCATTCCATAATTATAGATTGATTGAGAGACAAGTGAAGCATAAAGGATGAATGCAAACAAAAATAACTGAACTTAAGACAGAGACACAGGTGAATACAGGACGAAGTTAGAGTATTTTTATCCTTTTCTCTACATTTTCACTCATCAGGATATGTTACATAATGGCAAGAGATTTGGCTGATATTACAATTCAACGTTTGTAGCTACTGACTTGCATTAGAACTTACTAGCTCTTTGAATGAATCCATGGTAAGGATAAGCACGTCACAGGGAATATCAATGCATTTTAATGGGATGTTTCAGATAGGTAAGTCTGATGCTTCAACAATGGCTTGCATACAAATACACATTTCAAGGAGTACCTTTCTAAAGTAAAACACTAAACTAAAACCTTTTCCTATATAGTGAAGACTAAGTGCCATTATTAGTGAGCCTTTTCACTTTATCAAATTCCATTTTTGGCTAGCATCACCCATACCTTGTAAAAAAGGGCTATATATCATCATTTCTTGCCTAAGTTCATGCATGCCCAACATAGCTATAGAGTGTTGGTACAGTTTCATCTTTGTTCATATTCTTGTTTTTCCAATATCTCCTCAAATTTTGGATAATTAAGCCTCCAGACTTGAAGCAGGTATTCCATAAGGACCAGATTCGTCCAGGTCTTTAGGGTGTTTGAATTCAACAAAAAATTGAAAATCTGTTTCTGCTCCTTTTGGCAACTGCTAAAAGGTTACTTTACACAGCTCCAACTATGTGCACCCAATGAACATACTATGCTACATGTACATTCATTTGTGCATAGCTTCACTACCTGTGAAGCAGAAAAATTTTTTCCTAGCTCTTCCAGAAGTTTTCGAAATTTTCCTGAGAATTCCGGAATTCCACAACATTCCGGAAGTCTGGCATGCCTGGTGTCAACAATCAAAGTATATAAATTGTTAGTGGTGTTTAATAAACAGTTACAGTTTCTAAAAAATTTTCTTCCTCATTAAAGCACTGTATAAAGCTTTTAACAATTTCAAATGTATATATGTAGTTGGCATCTTAAAATTAAGTGTCCCATAGCTTCTTCATCAAGGACAGCAACGCGCAGTTTTCTGAATCACAAAAATTGCAGGACAAATTATTGAGGGGTAAATTCTAGTGGATTGCCTTTGCAAAGGTTTTTCTGGATTCCACAAACAGTTGCCTGTCAAGACTCGATATCATAAAAATATCTGAATTACTGATATATAAAACCAACAACCAACTGTAGTTGAGAATTCCTACAAATGCTCAAATTTACGAGCATTTGTCTTGAAACATTGCAGTCTTTTGTCTCGCAAATAATTTCTATCCCAAACCATTAACATTTCTGTTCTCTGAATGCTATTTTCAATCTCTTGAAGATCTATGTTATATCAATCTGTCTGGGATGCTTCTTTGCAGGCTTAATTATGGAGGCAATTAAATTCTAAGCGGGACTGGCACAAAAACATTAATGCATCAACACATAAAAAAGAGGAAGAGCAGCAGCACTAACCTGTTACTTCTGTCTCTTTCACTTTCTTCCCTTTCTTGCCCATGCCAGCCACTAGAGACTAAATGATGGAACACATTCTGCAGACAAAGCACATAATTGTTTTCTGCACCCAAACGAAGTCATGATCAAGATCAAAAGACTTCCATTTATTGGCATAGTGTCCTAGGGGGTACTATTCAAGAATTTTGCGAGAACAGAACAAAAGAAAAATGCCATATGTATATTCTATGTGGTAGTGACAAAGACAGTTCATCCAAGGTTAATCAGTACAAAATGAGGAAAAGAATTACAAGAATTAAGCAATCTTTTCTTCAAGTCAAGAAACAACCAAAAAAGCAGAAGCAGAAGTGAACATGTGGAGTTCTAAGTAACATTGCATAGAAATAGCGAATAATACATTATTCGTTGCAGAGCAGCAAAATGGCTACTCCCCCCCCCCTTTTATGGGATCCCCCCTTTTTGCCATCCCCCCCTTAAGGCCATTTTTCCAAATCTTTATCCCCCCTTAAGAAAGGAGGTGACACTATGATTGGCAACATCAACTGCATCCTCCTCTTTGAATCTATTTGAGCTACACTATTGTTTGGCCAGGTTGGAAATGTCATTAGCCTCTTATATAGTGAAGACATCTGAACAAGCAGTTTAAGATCATTATCATACAGTAAAAACAGCCATCAAGAAGATCGATTGAGATATGTATTTAATCTGCTTGACTACATGTAATCACAGTACCTATCAGATGAGTACATTCCATTTAGGATCGAACGAGCAGGTGCGTAAGTTGGGTGGGTTGATGATATAAGAATATGGACTGTGCGGAGCTCCGGTATAATGTGATCCTAAAGCATTTGGCCAAAAAAGCGCAAAGATGAGAATGTATTGGAGGAAGCATTTATATAAAAAGAAGGAAGTTAAATGAACAGGACGAACAGGATGAAGTCGCTTACTGCTCTGCAACTGTAGCTGCCAGGATCACCGAAAATGTTGCAGAAAGAAGCTGGTTCATAAAAACACGATTTGCTGCAAAAAACATCTTGCCATCCATGTTTTTTGCCATTCAAAGGAGGCAAAAATTTTAGGAAAAATACTTGGGGGGATCAACTCCATATTCTTTTGCTGTATCTTGTCTATTAAAGCAAGATTGAAATTTGTGAGGAGAAGCCACCCTTTCCATTTCAAGTTCTTAGTTTATAGCTATATAACTTGTGGTGGCTGGTTTTAGTCCCTTTTTCCACTCCACTTTTAGTTTGTCTTGGCAGGCCCAAACATCGTAATTTTGTAGGAGCAGCACAGTCCTGCATACTTCTTCCCGCACGTTGTTTTTGTATGTATTCTTTAGCCACTGTAGCTAGCTAGCTAACATTGTATTTTTGGGAGCAGCTAGTTTTTTATTAGTGTTGTCAAAGATATCATCAGTTCCTTTTCCCACACTGTTAGCCAGCTAGCATGACTTCCCTGGCATCACGACTTCCATCATTTGTTCAAAGGGCCACAAACGCAATTCCTCATCTGCTTCTTGCCGGAATGTGCATGCTATGAAGATCCGTCTGAGACTAATATACATTGCTTTTGATTTTGTTTGCAGTGGTAGCTAGCTAGCCCCCACGTTTCAGGATATACTTGGTATTGCTAATGCTTATTAACGGGACTCTGACAGTCTGACTGCTACCGCCGTTGTTCCGACCTCTCGCTAGGCTAAACATGATCATCACATTTTTAGCTATAATAGCTACATAGCTACCTACTAATAAGTAAGTAGTAAGTAAGTAAGTGATCTCTTTTTCGCCAACACAAATCAAAATTTACAAGGAAATTAGATAGACAATACATGCCATAATAGCTAGGCCTAAATACGACATACAAAATCTAAACAGATTCTCTCTAGCCAGTGTCCCTGCAGTATCCGCATAACATTTATTGCCTACTACACTATGACTATAGCTAGATACTTTTGAACTTCTGTTTTTTTTCTATAACTCCTTTCTTTATTTTCAGATCATCTTTTCCTTTTGATTGTTCCGTGGTTCCTAACTACAGTTTACTTTTCCCTTGCTCAAATTGAAAGTATAGCTAGCCTGGCCACCAAGCTTCTGTGCGCGACGATCTGCAATTCGTACCTCAGGGGCAGATTAGTTTTTCCTCGTGAGGAGAAGTATGAACTGAGCGAAAGGAAAAGCAGCTTGGTGGCCAGGCTTAAGTATAGCAGATCATCGGTTGTGTTAGCCTGGATACCAAGCTGTATTTTCCTTTCGCTCCGTCTCATGCTTCAACTCACGAGGTCGTAGCGTGGAAATGTAAAAGTCAGATGTATATGTGGAGCGCGACGGAGACTGCCGAGTAGCTGGGCTACGGTTGTGTAAATGTCATATAGCTAACTAGCTACATGTTGCGTTTCGAAAGCTCGGTCCAGGTGTTCCAGCTCGGTGCGTAGCATACTCCTCTTTTAGTGCGTAGTATATTAGCTACTCTTTTGCGACTTTCATTACTTTAAAATATCGCTTCACGGTGTGCGTTTGCCATGCAAACTTGAGCAACTGCGCAATGCGTGCTGGTTGTTAGCTAGCTAGATAGCTAGCTAGCTAGCTATAGAAAACTTTTCACCAGGCGAAAAAAAAAATCGATGATTAGACGCAAATATAGAATATTGTCTAGACTAGCTTAGTTGCTTTTCTCTAAAACCCCAGAAAATATACCATCAGTTTATATTCTGACTGCTACCAAATTCAGACAGGAGAGGAGAAAGAAAAAGCGACTAGAAGGTATTGGCTATCAGATTTTGAGCAGGAACTACCTGCAGTCCATGCGCGAGATTGTTTGCGAAATAGCTTGAGCAGGGATGCGACAAAATGAATTTTTAATTGGATGCATTCAAAGTTCTCTTGCAGCAAGACAGTTGAACAGCTCGAGCTGATAGCTCTACCCCCGTATCGATGAGTCCAAATTCAATGCTTGCGTATCGAGCTATTCAAATTCTATTGTTTTGGCACCAGGCAGGATTCTGCCTGGCAGAGCGGGAGCACTTAATTGGAGCATCGGCTGTCTCGTCCAATACCTACTAGTCCATTTCTCTTCCGGGGGTATTGATTGACTTTTGCATTTTCCGCTTATCACACTCTGGCTCTCGAACATAGATCTGATGAAATGGACTATGCTAGTCTAAATATTGCTATACAAATGCGTAATATTTTACACAGTGGCGTTGTATATACTATGAGCCAGAAACCCACACCAACAATTACAAGAAAATTGTGAAAATTGTCATAATTTTTGGACTTAAATTGCCCCATGCAATCTGAACAAGATTTTCCCAAGACATACCACTTGATCCATAAAAGACTTAGTGTTTCCCCTGGAATTTACATTAAAAATGACAAAAAACTGATGAACCGTTCTTGCGCTCTTTAAGAAAACCTTTAAAATAACCAGTCGTTCAACAACCCTATCACTTGGGCTTTGGCCAGCTCGCTTGCCGACAAGAGATCAGCGCCGAAGTGTCAAAAGGATCAAATGTTGGTTAAGTTTAAGTTTTGTTAGCTCATAGTTCATTTTCAAAATTGAAAGAAATGGATGGTTTTCCGTAGTGTGATTTGGACACACCAAAAACGTTGAATCAGCAAGACATATATGGCGAATCTTTGCCTTACTCGCTGCTTTTGCCGCTCGCTGGCAAAAGCGTCGAAAGAAATCCCAAGGAAAGATTTTCTATTCATAGTCAACATTTCACCATTTGAGGGCGAAGGCGGGAGCATGTGCGAGGTGATTTCATTACTACAGTGGTTATTGGTACTGTTGCTGGAGCTAATAAAAAAAATGATATGCTGACCGGAACAGCTGTTCTTATTCAAAATTCAAGGAGGAAATTGTTACTGGAGGCCAAATTCTTTCAACATTGTCAAAATTGGTGAAATCGATGCATGCAGAGCATGGCAAAAAACGGAATACAAAATAATATTGGACGCGCAGAAGCAGCTTTGTTCATGTATCAAACTGTATAATTAGGAATACAAAGGTGGTATCGATCAAGATCACGAATGACAATGTTTCAAAGGTAGAAAGCCAGCAAAAATTTAAGAAATGTTTAAAAGTTGCTGAAAGTAGCCTTTTTGGAGCAATACAATTCCCAAAAGTCTGTATGATTCTGTCATATGGCACTATCTCTGCGTGGAACTAGTAAATATTATCAAAAGATCGAGATCAAGAAGTTTAGTATATACATAAGATAGACCAGTGTACTAGGTTCATTAAAGCACATTAGAAAACCAATATAAAATGAAGAAAATTGCAAAAATCAACAAAAACAACATTTTTAAAGAAACAGAAATATTGAAAATAGATGTTAAGGAGACAAAAAGAATCTTGCTCTGCAGAGAACCTACACCATATTAGCACCAAAAGAGAAATAGGCGTGTTAAACAAAGGCAATCACTCGCTAAAGCCCAATAAAGTACCGCAAAATGTGCAAAATTTGCATTTTTTTTACAAAAATTGCATATCTGAAAGGCTATAAAGCGTAAGTAAAAGACCAACAGTTCAATAAAATCCAATTTCCTAAGCACAATGAGATACATAACAGTTTGCCTATATATAGACCAACAATATTGACAACATTGATTAATGGCAAGGATATAACTTGGACAATTCCTGCATTCTTGAACCCATTTATGTATGATTACCGGTACTGGAATGCATTTGAATGCTAGAAGACGAATAATAAATGCAAAGTACACAATCCCAAACCTTACAAAGTAGAAAAAACTGCCTTAATTAGCATGAAATTGCCCACAAATATTGAAAAGTACCTCTTTTGCCACTGCAACACACTATATTACATCGTAGGAACCTAATAAAAATAGTGACCTTAAAGACGACATTTGGAAGAGAATCAGAAAACGTTCAACACCAAGAGGTTATATTTCCTAATAGAGCATCATTAGAAGCATTTATTTCTAAAAAATATTTGTCGGAAGTGTCGCCGTCGTGACGTCACCTGACGTCAAATATGAACCCCAAAATCGAAAAAATAGCAAAATATGCCATTTTTGCGCCCTCGTAGTGGCTCTCAAACAAAAATTTACAGGGACCCACTATATACAAGTGGTCGCACATATAGTCAATGAAAAATTCTGGAGGTTTAAAAAATCGTCGGCACCGTTTTTGAGAAGTTTGGATTTGAAAAAAAATTTCGACCGGCGAAAGCAGCGAGTAAGGCACAGATTCGCCATATATGTCTAGCTGATTCAAGGTTTTTGGTGTGCCCAAATCACCCTACAGAAAACCATCCATTTCTTTCAATTTTGAAAACAAAATATGAGCTAACAAAACTTAAACTTAATCAACATTTGTTCCTTTTGACACTCTGGCGCTGATCTCTTGTCGGCAAGCAAGCTGGCGAAAGCTCAAGTGAGGGTTATTGAACAACTGGTTATTTTAAAGGTTTTCTTAAAGGGATCCTCCGACAAAAAATCAACATAACTTTATCTTAAAGAATGTAAAAAACGAAGATGGAGACAGTTCTCACTTTTTTCCATACGGCACTAAAACGTTTAGGTCACCAGAGATCAAATTAAATGTAAACATACAAAGCGAAAGCTGGAGGGCAATGGCGGACGGTATTAAGAATGCTAATTTATGCACTTACGTTTATAAGTTGGCTTTTTTGTTTTCCATAGTCAGTAGTCGGAGTAGAATAATCGCTAGCATGTTTCTCCTTTGAAAAGCAACAAGATAATTCACAATGTACTTTCCTCCAAACTTTCTTTCACCATTATTCTTCATCGGTGACCCACAAATGAGCAAACATATGAGTTGAAGGCAAAATACTTACTTAGATCATTCCCGCACACGCGACTCAGCCAATCAGTACTCTCTCTCTTTGGC
>JAOBRC010796004.1:0-10029 GCA_027575255.1 Scolionema suvaense | reverse complement strand
TATCATAGAGCATCTCTACTCAGAGGAATTTGCATTATTGAGATCACTGTTCACCCATTGTTATCATAGAGCATCTCCCTACTTTGCATTATTGAGATCACTGGTCACCCATTGCTATCATAGAGCATCTCTACTCAGAGGAATGATTAACTACATATACGCGCTAATCTTTAAGATTCATGAGAAACCAGTAGCATGATTGGGTTGGGAGAATAAGATAAAGGGTTGGTATCCCACCAACTGAGGGTTGTAAAATTCCAAGGCTATCATGGATGCAAGTTCTGTCCCTTCTGCCAAATCTGTTGGCTTGCTCCACCAAGTAAGCACTATTTTAGATAATTTGTTCAGGCTGCGTTTTTCCGGATGCACGTACGTCCTGCATTTGTACTATGAAAACTTGTTCTATGATGACACCATTGCTCAAAACTGTTTCATCGGATTGTGGACAACAATATTTTTTAAAGCTTGGTCTTGGATATTGCAGCTTCTAGATACCAACTTGAATTTTTACGTAAAAAAAAGTGAGCTATAGTTGATGATGTTGTTGCTTAAAAAAACAAAAAAAGTCAGAAAAATGTATGAGTTAAAATGAAATATTTTTGAAACAGAACTCTAAAAAAGCTTCTTTTTTTTAGCATAAAACAACAGATCTATGGTGGAACTATTTATAAAAGACACATCAAAACAAATATAGCTAAATAGAAGCGGCGCAACCATTTATTAAAGAATTGCTCTGCATGTGAACAGTCTCTTTCATTTCTATTTTCTCGTCGAATGATTTTTTCTTAAAATGTTAAAATTGTCCCATTTTTTTTCTATGGCCCGTGTGTGTTATGTAGTTTGCAATTGCTGATTGCAACTTTGGTCATTCCGATTTTTGTAATTACATGGTAGCCCAAATTAATAGATATACAAAATGTCTAGCCTTTGTACTTTGGTTTTGTCAGAAATCCCCATTGCCAAGCGTTTTTCGACGAATTTGTATTGGTTCCTATGGAACATTTAATCGCCGGTCTGCAGATTTCAAATGCATGTAATTTGCAGGCTAGGACTACCTGTGGGATTACGATTTGAAACTCCCTCATTTATAGGCTAGACTAAGTGGTCCAATTTTAAAGAAACATGGGTTTCATCGAAGTTGGTTTTCCACGAGAAGATGAAACCTCCCCTGCCCCCACATTTGTTATGTCGGATTATTATCTTACTTTGTTTTAGCTGAAAGAGCAATTATGTTCTGTGTTTCTTATATGAGTGCTGTGGGGCTAATCAAATATCGCATATATCATTCCTCCGTACTATGGCTTCTCCAGCCTTTGCTATATAGAGGAAAAGCAATGACTTTTCTTGCCTTATGAGTTACACCAGCCCTTTTATATATATTTTGCCGAAATGGTGCACCATACAACAGGAGCATGTATAAGACTTGTGTTACGTCATTAAGTATAATCTCCATTGCACCGGTGGTTTTCGCTCCCAAGCCAAAGGTCTACTTGAACCAAATTCAAAACACAGTTTGACAGAGTTGTTCAAACGTTTTAGGTATGAATGGCCCAACAAATAGTTGCATCAAGTAATGCTTGCGTTTGTAAAGCCTGGTTCCCATTGCGGCGTAAGCATTGGCTTGGCTTGGCCTTTTCAGGTAGATAAGCCTTGCGACGTAGTGGGAACTAGATTCGTTGGCTACTTTTGATTGACAGCCAGCATCGTAAGGCTTGTCGACCAGAATAAAAATTGTTTCATTTTTTAACGACAAGGCCTGTCGAGTTTGATTGTTTTCTTAAGTACTTTGGTACAATTAGCCCACTTAAACCACTTATGCTGCGTTGGAATGAACTATACTAATCCCCAATGAGTGCTCCACCGCTCCACGTCCACTATTTTAAAGAACACCCATGTGGTAAACCAAATTTAAAGCTAAGAACCAACTCCCGTTTTTCCCGTAAGAAAGCTCCTGTTTTTGCCTGCGTTGCAATAGCCATTCACCTAGCACCCAAGAAACAGTCATTGTGAAATCAGGTCAGGTGCTGATCCTTCACGTGGATAGGTGCTTCACGGAAAGCAGTGTCTCTTTCAAAGACAATGGTGTTCTTGACTGTCACTCTGATAGTTTTCTCCATCTTCTGATTGCAGTCGACGATTCTGTAGCAATTTCTACTAGGTATAACTTGGTTGCAACCATAAACCACTACGGGTCAGTCGGTCGTCCGGGTCATTACTGGGCGTTTGCTCATTGCTCCAAGTCCAATTGCTGGCTACTCTGCAATGACTCTGCAGTCACAAAAGCTAACAGAGCGGATGTTAACAATAGCTCCTCTGTGCTATTTTTCCTTCTTAGGTCTGACCTGTAGGTTGGCAAGTTTGTTTGTGAGGTGAGTGTCTTACGGTAGATTTGTGTGTAGCACCCGTGCAAGGCTGAGTGTTGGTACCTTAAAATGCATTTAAAGCTACAACTGGAGTCGCAGGTTCTAGTGCACGGGTGTTCTTGTGTGGAATGTGGTGTGTGATTTGTGGAGTGTGCATTGTGAATTTCTACTGTGTGGTGGTACTTTGAGGCATGTCAAGCTATGTGTTTGTGTTTGTGAATGAGTGTGTGTGGTGGTGTGCGGCGGGCGGCGGGCAGCGGGCATTCTCTTTTACTTATGTGTTTACATGTTTTGTTGTTTTTTTCTTGTTTTTTTTCTTTTTGTTTTGTGTGTTTTCTTGGGCAAGTGTTTTGCGCTTTTTTGTGTGTTATTTGTATTTCCCTTTTGTTTGTCTGTGTATTGGTTTTGCATGTAATTTTTTCCCTTTTGTGTATATTTTTAGTTATGTATATATCGATTCCGCATTTTTTTTAATCTGCGTTTATTGCTGCTATTTCCATTTCTACGAATTTTGAATGCTACGTTAATGTACAATGCTGCGTGCGATTTTGTCCTATGTCGAGGCCTGTTATGCTGGTTCATTTGGGCTATGTTATCTGTATGCTCCGTTAGTATTTTGTCTTTATCTCTTCGAGCGTCACTTCAGTCAAATTGATTTTCCTTTGCTTTTTAGTCTGCTTGCAGACTCTTCGAGGACTTTGGGTTCTCTGCAGAGTCAGCTCACATCAACCTCATTAGCTGTATATTGACGTCACGCGGCTGTTGCTAATTCATTCCTTAAATATGTTGAGCTCAGCGGAAATTTAAGTTACGTTAAATTTTAAGTTCGCCTGGTTAGCTCTGCTTCGACTGAGCCGACTGGCTGGCTGCATGTCTGTGTTAATTTATCGGTATTATACCTATTTATTTGCTCTTTTGGTTGAACGAAGGTTCTCTTTGTTGAATTTACCGAACTATACAGTATCTGCTGCTAAGAGGGTATGATGATCGCGAGCAGGAGACTGCGATTGTGGTAAGGTGAGATAGTAATTGCTAGCTACTCTATAGCAAGATAACTTTTTAGCCCGAACATACACTGGATGCCGTGATTCAGTCACATTGCATTTTCATTTTGCTTTGTAAAGCTTTATGACGGCACTATTACACTTCCGCACCCCCTCGCCTGAAGGTGTTCAGTCACTGGGCAGCATCAGTGAGATCATCGGTCACGCAGTCGTGTAAAGAGCCGTATAAGTATTGGGGGGTACGAAAGTGAAATGGCGCCCTGTATGGCTGGGTGTCACTCTGGAGTCCTAGGCTATCTATCTAGCTAGCTATTATGTTGGCAAAAAATGTCTGCAAAGAATACAACTTCGCAACTCTGGTCACCATGAGGACCCACTATCCTTACCACATAGGTCTAGAGAGGTATCAAGTAGAGTATATCTTTTTCACCAAAAATACAAATCCAAGGGCGCAAAAATTAGCCTGTACACAACATCAAATCAAAATTCAATCGGTCATCTGTCAACAATTAACAGAGAGAAAAAGAAATGAGATAGAAATCAAGTAACTTACCAAGATAGCAATGGATTTGCTATTTAGGGCTAAGGCTCAATGTGATGTAAGCTGTGAAAGAACAAAAGATGAAAAATGAAAAAAAAAATCGTATATAGTTACTATGCAATAATGAGAATAAGATTTATAATGCGAAAAGAAACAGAAACTGCGTGCAGGAATAATAAAAGACACTTCAGACTTGCATCATGCCAAGATTCAAATATCACAATCAAGTCAAGCACCCTGCATGAACACTTTATCATATAAGCCGCTAATACATATTCGTAAATTAAGTTATCAGTCAGTCAGTTGTTTTTTAAGTACGGATCTTGAGAGATCACCCATTGTGTTAGTGAAAGAATTCCAGTCAAGAACACAAGAGTGTGTAATAGAAGTGCAGTCCATATCGAGTGTATGGTTTGTGAGGAGCATATATGCAGCCAAGTGACGCATTCTTTGTAGAGGACTTAGCACGTGTGAAAATGTTATATTGCTTATAAAATGGGGAGGCCTTAGTGAAGAATCAGCATATATGTGATGAGTTTTGTGGACATCTGCTTTGTAACCTCTTCAGTTATTGAGAAAACAAGTGGTCAATAGAGCCTAGGTTTCCTGAAGCGTAAGACAAGTTTTGCTGTCTGGACGAAATCCTCTCCAGTATTGTTCATTTTGTAGGCCTACATTAATCACTCAGCACTGATTTGTACTTTACAGCCTAACATATTTATTACGTGTTGCTACCAAACATCACCCATGCTGCATGTGTTATGCATGTACTGGAAATCAGGAACTCACAAAATGTCCATGTCAGCTGCAGCACTTATTGAAAGGCCAATGTACAAAACGTGTTGCAAATCTGTTTAGTTCATTCTTTGGCTGGCAGGGTTTCTTGCCATGTGTGATTTGAACAGCTCCTTGCCACATTTTTGTAATTCCTTAGGTCAGATCAGGGTTATGTTTTTATATTTGTGGTACATTCTTCAATCATTTGTGCTACTTCAAGGCCAGCGATTACTGGATTATTCAGCTTTACTTCTATTACTACCTCCTTATAAAATGGCAGGTTAGGTTCAGAAGAGAAATACAAACTGGGAAGATGCTTTTTAGTAGCCAGTTTTAGAGATTTTTTGTGTTCGCCCTACACGTTTTTTTTTGTAAGAACCCGTTTATAAGAAACTGACTGGTAAAGCCTCCCAAAATTCAAGAAACTTTGACTACTGAATAAAAAGGAGAGAAAAACAGTTAAGAAACTTTTCAAGTATTGCGCCCAAATTATTACTGTTTGTTTTCTCAGCAAAGTCAAGCATACTGACTTTTCTTCAAATGTGAAGACGTTAGTCATATAGGAATCCCTATTTCTGCATTTTTCTTGCAGTGGTTTTCATATTTTGGTTTTGAAGATGCATACCATGGCTTTGATGCATTATTTCAATGGCCGCTGTGTTCTCTGCAAACTTTTCACTTAAGATTCCGTATAAGAAACTTTTCCTAGCAAAATCTCCAAAATTTTACGAAACTTTTGCTACTTCCTCGGGTGCTTGGTTTCTTATGAAGAAAACGTGTAACTGCTTTGGAACTGGTGGCCATGCATTAGACATCATGTCATCGATATATTCTCCAGCGGTGTCTCATGAACATGGTTGATGGGCAAGAATTAATGTTAACATGAGACATGCGCACCTTTACTATGTACTCTGAAAATCATATATAATAAATGGGAGGAAGTGAATTAATTTTGGTCATATTTAAGACCCTCATCGTGCTATTTTGACCAGCCTTCCCCTATTAATTAATTTTAGCAAATTTTGAGCTCGATCAAATATTTGTGATTCATTTTTCTGCACATGAGATTGTAGTACCTCCTCAGTTGTACCAGTAAATTGCAGTTTGTGTCATATTTATTGTATTATATTGTTACAAACTACTACCTTTAATTACCCTGTTAGACTTAGTGCTTCAACCATTTTACTTGTTATGTTAAAAAATAAGTTGCTAGATAACCCCTCCCCCCGTAGTTGCAGAAAATTCTCCTGTGAAATCTTACACATTTTGTTATTAGAAGTATGTTAAGACCAGCCAGGCTTGATGTTTCTTAGTTTTTCATTAATTTTTGACTCTGAAACGTTTCTTGAAACTGAAACACTGAAACTCTCTTTAAATATCCTGCTGTTCTTAGAACCTTTCACACCCTCCTTTGTTCTACTATTTCTCCTATGCATCATGTTTGATTTGCTTTATGTTGAATAACGCAGCATTCACTCTGTGCTTTGATCGGATTAACTTTCTTTTTGCGAGATTAAATTTCACGAATTTTTGCCATATTCGCAAAATTAAGTGAAATAGTTTGGGATCGCTCATTTCCCAAATTTAAATCCATGCAAAATTTTTTGAACTGCTCATATGCAAAACGAAATCCACCTTAGTTTTTGTTGCTTCTTTCTGGCTTATTGTTCTTTCTTTCTTATGAAGAAACATAGAAAAATAATATATAATATATTTCCACTGATCTATAGTCACAATGTCGCTTGTTGTCTTTCTACTTTGGATTTCTTGGCAGATTTCAGAAGTAGCTTTGTATATCCATGCACTTAGTTTCCTTTGGCTTCTTTGAGGTGAGGTTCTTCTCAGGGCTTTTTTTCTTCTCTTTTGGTTCGCCGTATCCACCATCCACCAAGAAATCGTCACATAGGAGAGAACCTACGGAGGCTGTTGGCTTCGGCTCAGTGTAAAACGTATTACCAGTTCCAGATATTTATCCCAAATTTCATTGTTTATTTTCATATTGGTCATAACTTTCACCAGGCAAGGTATGTCCAATCCACCTTGAACAAACGACGACCCAGAAATCAAGAATTGTTATTTTTGTTCTTGAAACTTTTCTATTCGTGAAATTTAATCCATACAAAATTTTTCGAATTACTCTATCGCGAAATAAATCCATGCGAAATGCTTCAAATTGCTCATTCGATCTCGCGAAATTTAATCTGGCTAAATTTAATCTGATGAAAGTCACTACAGTCACTGCAGGGCACTCACTCTGCAGCTAGCTCTATTACTGTTGCATACGAATGCATCTGCTCTCGATGACCTGAGCCTAAAAGTTTTAAAATTTTGACTGTCGGTTTCTCAAAATGAACCTATGCCTGAACTTGATTAGTTTCTTTTTTAGTTAGTAATTTGGTGGGCTGTTGTTATCGCCTTTCCAAGTGACATGAAACACATCTACGGTAATGAAGAGCTTCCCAACCTATTTCTTCGTATATCTTTCGAGACGAGATTTCTTTCCAAGAGTCCTGTGCTGTATTACTGGGATTAGAGTTTGCCTCAAATTGTCTTGTTGCCGGAAAAATTAACGATACGATCTGCCTAATTGAATCGGCTTTACCATCAGACATCTGCTTATAATTAATAAATTGCATAGTCTTGTGACAATAGGCACTGGGAAATAGATTACGTATTTCGTCATCATTATTGGCGGACTCCAGTCGGTTTAAAGAACGATGCTATCTATCAGAAGCAGCTGGGTTGTACGTCGCTACAAAAATGAACACTATGTTGAATGCGTATGTAGCGTTACAATTTTTGGTTTGTGCCTTAGTAGGTTCCGTATGCAGTGGTGAAAATCTTGAAATTGAGTGTACTGACTTCGAAGGTATAAGAACATGCACCGAAAACAAAATTGTGCTTGATGTTAACAGTCATGAAACAGCTGGCGTCAAAGATGGAGGAGAGGAAGCCATTCCAGGAAGTAACATAAAGATTGTTCAGTTAAATTGTCCTGTCAGTGGACCCGGTTGGGACGCTTCTGTGAAAGCTGGTCTAAGTATGCGCCCTAAACTTGAAATTAAACCAAATGGAAATCGATTTGCCGTTCGCGAAGCCGCATCCGCCAAGAAAACGCTATGTGAAAACAGGTTTTGCAATAAAGAAAGCGTATACTCTAGTAATGAATGCTACAATTTGTGCAAGTCAAGCTGTGGATTTTTGACGAGCAAAGCCTGCTGGGATATGCAATATAGATGCGACGCCCCAGGTTATCTCAGGCCACATTATTGTTACGTGCAAATCGACAGCAAATGCTAAAGGAGTCGTGCACGGATTTTTTTATTATTGTCTTTGATGAGCAATCAGAAGCTTCTGACAGAACGATCTTATATACCAGACATTGCTTGTTTCAATGTAATACAAGTCTGTGTAACAAACAGATCATATCACGTCTTGTTCCTGAATTTTTTTTTTGGCTAATCCTCCATTATTTATACTCCACTTTGCATTATTGAGAACGTTGTTTACCCATGTTTGTCATAGAGTATCTCTATTCAGAGGAATGATCAACTACGTATACATGCTAGCCTTAAGGGATCATGAGAAACTGGTAGCATGGTGGGGTTGGGCAGACAAGATGTAAGGTTCATATCCTAGCAGTGGCGGGTTGTAAGCCCAAGATTCTAAGGCTAAAATGAGTTGGGGAGACGCAGTAGCATGCACATTCTTCTAGTTCTTTCGGTTCTGCCAAATCCGTTGGCTTGATCAAGAAAGTTAGCACACCTTTTAAATAATTTGTTCAAGCTACCTCAAGGGAAGAAATTCTTTGTGGAAGATATTTTTGCGGAATTAATTTTTGCGATTCAGACATTACAAAAATCGTATTTTGCGGAAGGCATTTTTGAGATTGAAAGCAGGTTGATCAGTTTTGCGGAAGAAATTTTTGAGATTGAGTGTTCTGTATATTTTTTGTACAATAGAACAGGAAGATGTTTCATTTCATTCGTCGGGCTGAGAGAGCTGTAAGCGGGTCTTTACAGCGTCAAAGAGAGATGAAATGTAAGATTTTACTGCTCTACATGGACTGATTGATACTTAAATGCTTTTGTGAAAATTTTGCGGAACAAATTCTTGCGATTGGCTCAATGTATAAATTTTACGGAAGAAATTGTTGCGAAAAAGGGCCAAAATTACAAAAATAAGTTCCGCAGGAATTTCTTCTGCAAAAATATCTTCTGCAAACAATTTCTTCCCTAATGTACGTTTTTCCGGAATGCGTTTTAACTTTTCTAAGATGCCACGTTTCGTTGTAGCTACGGTTGTATTAACATCAGTGCCCAGAACTGTTTCATCAGACCACAGATAACCCTATTTTTTAACTTTTGGTCCTTGATGTTGCAGCTTTTAGATTCCAACTTGAATGCTTTATGATGTAACTGCTAAAAAAGAGGAAGAGCCTTAAGATGAAGAAAAGGGTTTAAAATGAAATCTGTTTGAATACAGAACTCTAACAAACCTTTTTTCGGCTTGAAACAACAGATCTTGTTTGGAACTATAATGTCAGCAAGGTTGAAGGAAAAGACACGTAATTAGCAGAGGAACTCCCTACAATTCAAACCAAAAAAAATATCTTAATAGAAGCTGTGCAATCATTCATTAAAGAATTGCTCTGCATGTGAAGAGTCTCTTTTATTTCAATTCTCTCGTCGAATGACCTTTTCCTAAAATTTTAAAATGATTGCATTTTTTTTCTATGTCCGGTATGTGTTATGTGATCTGCAATTGCTATTTACGACCTTGATCCGATTGTAGAAGGAATCACAACCTCAACACGAAGCTTTACATTTAAGTCAATGATGCAGAACATTTTCCAGACGGTAAGCGTCAAAACGTTTTTGAGGACAGAGTTGTGTTGATCCAAATATAGCAAGGATGTGTACAGCTTCTTCTTCGGAAACAGTTAAAAAGGTTGGTTAAAGTTATCATACTGAATCGCGCCCGCTATATTGTAATTGATTACTTCTTGACGGTGTCCATTTTTTCGAGGAATAGTTTGAGTTCCTCAAGGCAAGAGTTAAGAGGCACTGATGTGGAGTAAATCCTGAAAGTGTGAAAAGCCAATGTTCAGATCAAGTTACTTTTAAACTTTCTTGGAGCAAACGAATATCAGTGAGTATAGAGTCCAGTTTATGGTTTCTTTCGAATTTCTGAAGTGTTGAAAGAATTAGCAGTTTGTGGACCAAACAAATCAGGAATTTATGCTTTAACCGTCCTAATCTTGTTAATAGAGAGCTTACGCAAGTTGACATTGTGACATTGACTTTGGGTCCAGATGATTTGTTCGAACGTTTTATGTCAATGT
>JAOBRC010795893.1:0-10030 GCA_027575255.1 Scolionema suvaense | reverse complement strand
TTGTGCATGATCTACTGACCAAAGGTTTGTTTATTTTTCATGATTTTCTTTCAGCATGTTGAAGGAGCATCTCTGATTGAATCTGCTGAATGTAGACCTCTTTCAGTTGAAGTTTTTGGGCCATACTGCTACCATTAGGAAAGTACAGATATTTTCATTCTCATTTTCTGAATTTTTCTATTCCACACTTCATTCAAATCCTGGTTGAATCCTTATGAAATCGCCTTCTCAAGCATTTTAAATCTTTTACAATGAGGAAGCCTTAGAGAGAGGCTATGTATATATTTCCTTGATGCAATATCATGAAACCAGATCTGTCCACATGGCAAGGGGTCGCCTCTAGGTCTTTGAGGCATGTTAATCAGTCTTCTCCATGAGACACGCACATGCACGCTGGCACGTGGGCAATTTGGATTTACCAGCGTTTTTTTTTTTACTCCCAGTCGCGCGGGCAGCCCTCGCTGAAGGATAAAATCGCTAAGAATATTGTCTTGTCTTATAACGTAGTGCTGGAGAATTCATGTATCTGCCAAGAGACATATTGTGAAGGTTGGCACAACTCCTCCCTATCATCTTTCTCATCTATGGCTAATCACCTATTCAAATACATAATGTTGCAAACATGTTTCGCGCCACAATAGAATGCAATGGTGCCAATTTCGAAACAGCGTGTCGAATAGAATTCAAAGCAAGTTTGATGATTGTGTTGTAAAAGCAGGATGGAGTTGGAAGCTGGCAAGAGCATGAGACCCGCAGCATTTTAAATCATGGAAACCGATTCAATTACTAGCATTTCAAACATTGATTTTCTCATTTACTCATTCAATATCAGCAAGTGAATTTTACGAGCGACATTTCTGGCCAAGAGTTCATGATACAGATCTGTAAGATGATCAGTGTTCACACATGAGCAGATGGACGAAATGTTAGCGCATGACATCTAGAGCATTTTATCAGTTAATCCTGAGCCACAAGCAGAAAATAACGTGGCAAGATTTGGCGATACGATTGTAGAAAATACTTGTGTTTTTCATTGATCAAAGATTCAAAACCATGACATTTAGCAACATTTGGAGTTACATTTTTTAGGTCCATAAACTTTATCGTAACATTTGCTTTTACAACCGACCAGTCCAAATGTTTCAAGCTCCATCTACCGACTTCAAAGGATTTAAATGTAAGCTGAGAAACCAAGGTCCAGGTCAAATTTGAACTGTCAGAAACTGTAACTAATTAACGAAGACAAAATTATTATTACCACTAGTGAAATTTGATTAACGCTAAACACTTGTTGCGGGTGCACTACGCACTGCTGTCACTTCAGGTCATCATAAACAAAACGCTCAAAGAAGTACTTCCACTAGCTGGTGTTTACTGATCATAAAGCTTGTCCTTTTGTTTCTCAACACGTTATCTTCCATACTTTGTAGTCATGTTCTAGGATTGCCTCGAGGCTTCCCTCGGCACTGTTTGAACTTAGTCACAAAAAAAATTGCATCTGACTCATGCAAAATTTGCTGGGCGCCTGAGCTGGTATTTCGAAAATCAAAATCTTTTGTTGCACACGGAAAGGCTCTGTGAGAAAAAGTGACGTTAGTCATGCCTTACTCAAAAAATTTGATAATGCGCCCTGGACCCAACTCCAAAGCCGACTTCCATCATTTTATTTTGATTCCTTTGCTATAATTTCTGTATTCGACTATTTCGTCAGGTCTAATTCTTGTTCAAGGTCAGTGAAAGCATAGAAGCTGGATCGTCTTCATCTACTACGTTGCGTAGTGTAAACAAAGGAGGTTGACGACAATTGTTCATTTGACTGAAGTAGCTACCGTTGTCGATGTGACATTGCGTTCAGGTGGTTTTCCACATTGCGAAAACTTTGCGCAAAGCGAAATGAAGCGAAATTGCTTTTGCAGCGAAATTGCTTTTGCAGCGAAATTTCACTTTCACTTTTCAATTTCCACGTCGTTCATTTTCGGTAATGGCACATTCATATGATTGGTTCAAATATGTTTTCGATGCCATCGCATCGTGTGATTGGTTAGCGACAATTTTCGCTGCGAAAAAGTAGAAACTGGCTCTACTTGTTCACAGCGAAATCTTTCGCTTGAGCGAACAACAGCAGCGAATTTTCCTTGCAACTTTTTTTAACTGCGCAAGCTCCTGGGCGAAAAATGTTTGCTTCACACGACAATTTCGCTACGTGGAAATCCGCCTTTCATCCTTTGAGCCCGAACGATGCCTTTTGGCATTGTGGGTACTAGGTTACCTTTGGTGCACCATAGAGGCTCTCCTGTTGAAAAGGAAAGGTCAGAAAATTACGCATCAATTGGCGCAAAGTTTGCGGCTCTAGGTACTATGGTTTAGTCAGAAGTTATGGTATTTCAAACTTAGCAAAAATGACAAAAATGACCAGGTCATTTTTTCAGACGTTGCGGAGTCTAAAGGTTAAGTCTCTATTATAGTTTTTGCAAGATTCCTGGCGGTTTGCTACATTACTGCATACTTAGATGTAGACTTTGCCTCCTCAATGAATTTACCCTCATTGCCATGTTTATTGAAAAGCAGATGAATTGAGCATTGTTTTGTGGACTCCCTGATGGTATGGTTGACATGCAATATCAGAGATATCTGAACCATACTGTCCAATCCATCTGAGAGTTCCATGTATAGTTCGCTTTCATACTCCACCTTTAGCAGACGAGTCTTATGCAGTGAGTTCTATGTTCCTGACCGACCTTCCTTCTGTCCATTTTTAAAAAGAAAATTTATCCGTTTTGTTCAATTCGTAGGGGTCATTTATGTCCAAAAATGACCATTTTTAATGTTTTCAAAAATACGTTTCTTGTTGGACTCCCGCTTTAGCTGAAGAGTCCTACAAATGAGGTCTGTCCATCCGTCGTTTCTTCCGCCCTTTGGTCCGTCGCCAACGCATTTTCCTGGATAACAGCTCGATGAATTTTTCTGAAATTTGGTGTGAAGGTTACCATCTGTAGTTGAGGAAAAGTGGTGGAGCCTGAATTTTGAAAAAAATTTTTGTTTGGCTTGCAGGTGACAATTTACATACGTCCCAAAATGGCGTTTTTCATGCTTTTTCCAAATGTATCAAAATTTTTCATCCGATTCTTGTCATTTTTGGTGTGAATATTTGGGGCACATGTTATGAACCATACGCCTTGTCTCCAGAAAACCACGTTTTGCTTGCAGGTGGCAATTTACATCCAAAAATGGCGATTTACATGGTTTTTTTCAGATATATCAAAAACACTGTTCATCCAATTCTTGTTATTTTTGGTGCGAATATTAGGGGCAACTCTGCACATGTTATGAACCATAATGAGATGTCTCCTGAGAATCTCATATGGCTTTGCGGGTTGCAATTAATGTCCAAAAATATTTTCAGGGTTTTTTCTAAATATGTCAAAAACTGTTCATAGGATTTTTTGTGTGAATATTCGTGGCAAATCTACGCATGTTATACACCATGTGCCATGTCTCCAGAAAATCTCCTTTGGCTTGCAGGTGGCAATTTGTGTCCGAAATTGGCTATTTTGTTGTTTTTTTCAAACACGGGATAAATAGTTGATTCATATTTTGACATTTTTGGTGTGATTCTTCGGCGCAACTTGGCATGTTATGAACCATGTGCCATGTCTGGGGAAAATCTTGTTAAGGTTAGGCTTGGGGATTGTGATGTACGGCGGTGACTATTTTCATTTTTTTTCCAAATTTGTCGAAAGCGACTCTTCCTTTTTCTCATTTTTTGAGTGGATCTTAGGACGACTTACTTTATGCGGTGATCCATGCCTTATATGTTGGGAATATTGTATGATGTTCAGCACGTGGGTTGCAATTTATGCCTATATTAGCTATTTTCAGTGTTTTTTCGTAATATTTCTTGAACCCTTCCTCAGTTGTTTGTTATTTGTGGTGTGTTTTTTCTTTGATCTTACACAATGATTCTCAATTAATTTTGTGGGAGTCCACTAATTATGTGACCTGTTGTTTTTGGTGTGAAACTGGAAAGCAATATGGTCTTCTCTGGGAAAACTCTTATTCAGGTTGGGTGGGGCCAACGATGTTTAAAATAACGATCATCTTTTGGCTGATTTATTTTGCAATATTTCAAGTTGCAGCTATCGATGGCAAGACCATTAGTAAGACAATAATAGTAATTTGACAACTTCAATTTTCTAGAAGTGCAGGCTTCATCCACAAAGACGTGAGTGAGCATAGCACAGCGTTCTTAATTTTCCAGACTGAAGCTTGTCCGGAAATTCGCAAAGATCACGAAATCTCGCAAAAAGATAAAAGCAGAATAAAACGTCACTTATATAACTTTAAAAGATAATTTATTCAGCAGAGGTTATTGGGCCAAATTACAGTCTCTCTTCCATGCTCTCACTTACTTTGCTAGTTGGAGCACAGATCATAGCAAAATTTGCTGAGCTAGGTATGTAGTAGAATTCAAAACAACAGATCTCATGGCCATATGTTTACCGGCCGAACAATTTTGAACAATTGTTGTGATGTGTGCGCATAATTGCCTCGTCATTCTGGACGTCCCAGTGCATGATTTTCCAATCTCAATTCCGGTCTGCAGATTACACACTACCGCTGACCGCTCATGCAAAATTTCGAGCAAATCTGACTGCTGCGGTAGTCAGTTGACTGGCACTATGACTGGTTGATGATTTATCCGCGCTAATATTGCACTTCCGCGATACTACACAATCATTGCACTGCTATATATAAAGCCTGCTATTTAAAAGTGTTTATTCATGTGCCTTTTACTTGCAAGTAGTAGCTTGTGTTACATCAACTAATAAATTTTGCATTCTCTGCAGCCTGCGCTTTAAATTGAATTCTGGAAAATCGTGAACAAAACAGCTCTTTATTCAATTCTAACAGCAAAATCCCAGTCCCACCTCTTTAGCTCTGAACATACAGCCAACCCCAACGATACAAAGAAAACAAATCAATCAATTATAAGCGGCATTTCCCAAACCAAGTAACATCCACTTCTCTGTTTTACTTGGCCACATGCCGTGATAGAAAATGCTCACAATACGGCGATCTCACCGTGTATTGTTTTACGATCAAAAACATTTCTAGCTGAAAAGATTGGCAACCTCGTGGTGTTCCAAATCTCCAAAATCTCCCCTAAACCAACTGGGAAACAAGGTGGTATAAAAGCAACATACGTCTGGCGATACCATGAGCTGTGACCAGTCTTGGCCGCACTTAAAAGCAAAAATGCTATTTCAGTACCTGATGCCTGTTTCAAAGATTCGCCAGCACTCCGCACGCAAATCAGTTATTTCTAGGATCATATGGCCGATATGAGAGCACTTTTGCCTTGAGTATGTTTATTTTTCTTTTCGGCGAAAAGGATGGTTATATTTGGGGTTGTTGTAAAAATATTTTGAGAAATTTCTGGTGGGAAATGGGCTGCACACCTTGCCTAGCAAAGCTTTTGTTCTATTTGAATATGGTTGTTTCCCGATGACAAAGTGACAATCTACAAAGGTAGTTTCTGTCCAAAAATGGTCGTTTTCTGTTGTTTTTGTGTTATCATGTTCATTACATTATCCATGAAATCTATGAAATGAACTTGGCCGTCGTCAGGGCAAAAATGGTTGTTTGTGAACTTCTATGGTGACAATGCCCATTAGTCCACAATATGAATCTGCCTTGAGGATAAGTGAACAGTTTTTCAGGCATTCATGTGTTCTTGAGCGTGAAGTAAGGTTTTTTACCTACTCGGTTATGAGTACATACATTTTCTCAATTAGCCAATTAACTTTCTGGAATTTGTGACAGCCGCAGCCATCCTCAAGCCAATGAGGCAAGATTCCTAAAAGAACTACTGGCTGACAGCGAATACCTAATGTGCCATGTTCCCTCATAGAAATTCACGTTTTGCGTTACTGGATTTTGAATAGTGGTTGCGAAAAGTATTTGTATGTTTTATGCGTACAGCTCCATAAACTTGTTGTTTCACACAAGATCCTATACACTTCTGGTTGCTTTTATTTTTTTTGGTTTATTTTTCTTGCAATAGATCAGCGTACTTTGAATGTTGATATCTGTACACTCTATCTTATGGCAGAAAATGTGGTATAATCTTTTCTATCAGGAAGCGAAGAAAACTCTTGCATAGATGAACTTCAGAAAAAGCTTGGTATGATGTTAATAACAGGTAGGTGCTCATTTGGTTTTATAGTCTTAATTTCGTTGGACAGATGATTAGAAGTTCTGGCCGGCAGCAGTCCCTGAACACTTCAAAATTCAGCAAGTTGAGTGCACCTTAGATAAATTAAAGTGAATTGAATTTGCCAAGCTGCTGCGAAAATGTTACTTTTCATCAATGTTTGTTGAAGAGTTGTTGGACTTCTGCTTTTGTGAAGGAGTTCTATAAAATGGAATATGTCTATCATTTCTTTTGTCCGTCTGTGCATCCTTCAGTCTGTCACTAAGGCTTTTTCTTTGGTAACTGCTCAGTGAATTTTTCTGAAATTTGGCGTGAGGGTGAATGTCAAATCTTTAATGGAAACAAAACGACGAAGCAATAAAGCTGGATTTTTAACTGAATTTTTGTTATGTCCAAAAATGCCCATTGTTGCGGTTTTTTCAAAAATATTGAAAAACCTCTTCATGATTTTTTGAAATGTATATTGGGCAGCAGAAGTAGTTATAATTTTAGCTTATTGCCCTTTCTACAAAAGCTTTTGTGCGGTAAGGTAACCTCTACGAAAGTTGGCACCACCCTTTGAAAAAACGTCTGTCGGAAAGTGTGAAATAATATAGTTGTTATGTTCTCACAAACTTTGTTGTAACCTGATGCTTCAACAGAATTTGTGACAATTTTAGTAAGGGGTGTGTCGAAATTCTCTACCATTTCCATACCAATCATTCAATAATGCAGAGTGGTCATAATCTCTGTGCGAGTACAGCAATGAGCTGTATGCTTAGTTATGCAATACTTTTAGTATTTAGGACCATTTGCCGTATTTAGGGCTGAGTGTAAAATGTCGCATGCACGCTGCCCCATAAGATATAAAGATGAATTATCTAGTCATGTATCTTAGGATATATTTTATGGGTGCTACTTTCTTTACGTCCCTTGAAAATTTTATGTCCTGCCATCCTTCTGTTCTTCACCTGCTGCCCCCATGTATGATTTTATCACTTTTTTACATGATTACATGATGTTATAGTGATGCCATATGTTTGGTTGAGGTATGTTCTACAGTGTTCAGAAAAAGTAAAGGAAATTCTGAAAGAAAGATTTGAAAGTCATGTTGATGTCATAAATTGTTTGAATTGATTCTGTGGCAATGATCCGGTTGATCTCTCCCGTTGAAAATTAAGAGTAAAATGTGCATGTAAACTATAGAAGGGGGTTGAAGCGCTTTAGAATAGTGCTGTAGTCTATGCAGGCACAGGGTCAGCTTGACCATCTTGTGAGCCTCTATAGACGGTATCAGGGGCTATCCACCTTGTTGAATGGTGGTAGTGCCATAGTTGTGGATAAAATGCTGAATCTGAAAGCCAATGTAATGGAACAAAAAGCTCTAGTGATTTATTTACTAGATTTCGGCTTATAATGTATTTATCTTCCATGCAGAACATTCCGAAAGTGATGACCTGGGCGAAAGTGAACCATCTTCTCTACCGCTGCCGCAAAATTGGCATCAAGGTATGAATCTTTTGTCAGTGTATATAAGTGATGTGTGGATGGTCATAAAAGATGTACGCAACATACGATATAGCATCTTAGTTACTGTATCCTTCATGGGCCATGTTAAAACTAAAAGCATCAATACACAAGCTTTTGTTCAATATGTTCCTCTGGCATGGGACAAACGCTTTGGCTTTGATCATTTTTTTTTTTTTTTCATTTTTAAACAGCCATGTAAAAGAGAAGCCATTTATTTGCAAAATATCTTTTTATGTGGGGACATATTTGTAAAAGAGAATCATTACCAGAAGCTTTCTATCCTTTCTTGGGACAGACATTTGAGTGAACAATAGTTCATAAAGTGATAATTTGTTGTTTGTCTTCTTTTTTCGTCGGAGAAAAGTGTCACACCTCCTTCCAGATGGAGAGGCGGTTACTGGATTACCATTCATGTTCTAAATATAAAGGCGAGTTTACTAAAGAGAGACATTAGAAAGGAGGCTTAACTCTTTGAAGTATCACCTTTGCATGTGAAGTGTATTATAAATCTTTTGGTATGTGTAAGTGCAGTAATATAGGTTGACAAACTGCGTAATATGAGACTGGTATGAAAGCCCTTGATTGTTGGAGTAACACAGGAAGCTTCCTGGTTATACTACTCATAAGGTTCATAGCATGCGAAGTGTTCAAAACGATGGATTTGTAATTGTAATCATGAAAGCATGGTTGTAAAGAAGTCTTCCATTTGTTATTGACATGGTTATTTTGGTCCAGATGGCTCTGGCTATGTTCTACTGTATTTGACCGATTTTATGCCCGGGTGCAAATAAAAGCCCATGCTTAAAAAAACACCCCGGACAGATCAACGAGTGCGTGAATTAACACGCTCCGAATTCACGCCTGTGGTCAAATATATGTCTATGCAGCTTAATAAATGTTTGTTTGATTCCAAGGGTATTTATTCAAAATGGGTTATTCAATGAACATTCAATAGTCATATTCCTAATCAGTAATCGTCAGTGAAACTATTTCCTATGTATGTACAAATGGAAGTTCTTTGGAAGAAATCAGTTTCTGTTGCGACAAGTCCAGTCAGTCAAATGACCAAGTTACTAATAGACGCCGAACGCCTGAATAAACGTCCAGGAAATTGTTGACTTCCAGATGAATGCCCTTGGCGTATAACTGAAAGTGAAAGTGAAAGTGTGGCGTATATTCCGGTTCTTTTACTCAGTTCATTGTAGATATATCTACAACCAGTGCATTGAAGCATGGGTTCGTACTATCACGAAAGACGTCCGTCTCATTACCTTTCCATTGTTTGATTTTTTTTCCACTGATTAATAGTTACGAATATACGTATTTCTTTTTCGTCTAGGTGTTGCTGTCTATTGTCTAGTTCTTCAAATGTAATGAACAATCCAATTTGAATAAGTAACGCATTTGGGACGGCTCGTGCATTACACAATGTGTGGGAAAAAAGAGAAACAACTTTTGATGTCTGCTATTTTTATCTTATTAGTAAGTTGTGTGGTATGTCTTCAATAAGGTTTTTGTGTTTAGGCATTGCTTCATTATTGTTTCTCAATGCCAGCTATAGTTGCAACGTCTTACTATGTTTCCATAAAAATCTCTATCTTAGCTGGGTTTCTAGGCTTTTCTTGGGTGGCTTTAAAATGGGGGTGTTCGATTGACAACCTCATTGACTGGAAAACGTTTTTAACGTGGACACTTAAAATTCAAGAGGGTAATGGGATAGTCTATTTCAAACGCCAGTGTACACAGAGAACTGTAGTTCTCCATTTTTTAAAATCAACAGATTACCTACAGCCTCGTGGATTCATATATCCAATGCGTCATGGAGTTGTTCGTGTTGTTAACAACATCAAATTCGGCCAGGATGACACCAAATGGCGTCATGGTAGTGAAGTGGACGAAAGAAACCTCAAGGGTTTCTTTCAGACCGAACTGGGTTGGGATTATGATGTTACTCCTGATCTGACAGGTGAGGGTATATATCAGTACGCGGAGAAAGTTTCTAAATTGGATGCATTAGCTACCACTGATGTTTTATTTTATATCGTGCTCAGTCACGGCAATGAAAAGGGCATAAAGGGCGTTGACTCTAAATACGCTGTTCCATCGAAAATTATTGACTACTTCCTGCCGGAAAAATGCTTGGACCTTGCTGGCAAACCAAAAGTGTTTATATTTGAAGCTTGTAGAGGAGAAAGTAAAGATGGCGGTTTTCCTGCTCACAGTGAACACGATGATCTTGGAGAGGATGATTCTTCTTGGAGTCATCTCCCACTTAGAAGCGATGTCCTGGTTGTGTATTCAAGTCCA
>JAOBRC010795782.1:0-10030 GCA_027575255.1 Scolionema suvaense | reverse complement strand
CTCCCCAGGAAAACTCTTACTGTTAGTCAGATCCCCTGTTTTTGGAACGTTATACCATTACCTGGATTAATGGCGCACATAGAGCTCCTAATTTTCCTGTTTCGGGACGATTTTCTCGGACTGATTTTCATGATTTTTACTTAAGCGCCTGTATGAACCCAGATTTTGTCAATTTCTTTCATAGCTTGGATTGAATGATAGCTTTGATGGACTAATATCTGTGATCGAACTAGAGCGAAATTGTTTTATGAACATTTTATAGTCTTAAACAATTTGACACATACGTCGATGGAGAGTTTTCTTTTATATCCCAATTTTTTTTAGTTATCGCCGAAGCTTTTTCTCTAACTTGGCACTAAAAGAAGTGGCTGAGTTCTCATACATTCTGAACTAAGTCGCGATTACTTCTGTTTGAAGGGTATTCCAGATTTGAATATAGGGTTTGAAAAAGTTGATCATTTCATTTTAATCTCTTTTCGATGAATCGAGTCCATATCTTAAGTCATCCCCTAGATACGAATTTTTCCACTATTGCAAATATCTTCTCAGTTGTACGTTATGTAGTATCTCCTAGTTTCATTCATGGATGATGCCAATAAAATGTTCTTGTGTTTGCAGATGAGACATACTTATATTAGATGCAGATTTATTGATGAGTTATTTACCACGTCCCAATCTACATCTGCTACTATATTTGTTCTTGTGGAGGAAAGAATGTCTTCTATGCTGCACCTGTCTTCGATTTAAGTTTGTACAATTTTTTAACTGTTCGATACTTCTGCATTCAGTGAAAAATAAATACAATATGTATTTATCAAGTATCTCTTGTTATCTTCCACCAAATAAAGGGATAGTAATTTCACACATCAAAACCTGTAAATCTACTACGATGAGCAGCAATAATGTCTTCTTTAGCTCCACGTGGCACAGATGCCGTGTTCTTAGGAAGGTTAGGAATGGTTGGAACTGGAAGTGCAACCTTTAGCTCGTGTACTTCGACAACCCTGTCTACCATTCTTACCACGTAGGTTTTGCCCTTGTTTCCTTTGATTGCTTTTGTAACCCACACTTTTTCTTGTAAAGACAACGTTCCACATTTTCATCCCCTTCTGGGTTAGCGCTTGATCAAGAAGAGCCCCTGCATTGTGATCTAGAGCTGCCAGTTGACAACGGGCTATCAACCCGCGGTATGAAAAATGGCGATTTTTCGGGCAATATTTGTTCAAGGCCATGGTAAACTTCAAGGGCACCAGTGTGTGAAAACTTTTTTAAGTGTTTCAAGTCTGAAAGCAGTCTCATATCGAATACGATGGACTGAAGTGCTTCATAAGCATTCTCCACCAACCACCGTTTTTTACGCTCAACTCGCTTTGTAATCCGTGGGTGCAGGTACTTGTGGAAATGCGTGTTCCCAGACCTACTATGCTTGTTCGTGATGAATGATACTGGTCCATTTTCCCCGAAGTATCTCAACATTGCCATCGCAGGTGGCACTGGCCCATCACATATGGTTGCAGATTTTACGAATCCACGGTGACAGCTCCTGACAATTTTTAGTTTTTGCTTTTTCTGTAAGTTTTTTTAAAATGCTTTTTACAACGTGCCACAAGTCAAACTGGTAGTCAATGTCAGACCTCTCCTCATTCATGTATTTCCTCACTTGCATATGACGATCCGTGGTTACTTGGTCGATAGTAGTACCCTTTTCTTCAATAGAGTGTAAAGCTTTGACCGAAAAGGTAACTCTGTCGATAGTTCATGAAGAGAAATTTTTTAAAAACCCCGCATCTTCGCAAAACCAAATATTTCTGTAAACCTACTAAATGTGTTGCCGCTGAAAAGTATAGCAGCTGCAATTCGGAGGTTGCCTTCCGCGACTCCGCGAACTAGTGGCTGTGATCGCCACACGAGGGAGTGACCACTTGAGCAGACAATACGAACACCGATCATGCAGCCATTGAAGAAAACATCTTGGATAAAGGCTCTGGCCCCACACGAAAAGCAAAACTGAAATAACGTAAGTAGTGACGACCAAAATACCACAAATAAAGAATTCTTATCAGGTAAGTCTTCTTGGACGAGCTGTTTCACAACGGCCTCATCGGCAGACAAATCAGTAGTAACCTCGTCATCGTCTTCATCTTCAGGTTGAAAATCTGCATCTGCTTCATGCATTGATGTATTGAGACCTACCTCTTCATATTCCTCATCGGTGTCATCGTATTGTATCTCATTGATGTCAAGACTGACCAGCGCAGTCATGTTGCAAGATATTTTAACCGATCGTGTTTTTACAACCGGCGGCGATGGTGGGAACCAACAGTGCGCATTTTGATCTTCTTCCACTTAGTCCGCGTGCTCATATCCCTCATAGTGCAAGACAATGATGAAGTAGTTTGTACTTCCTTGGAGTTAACGACAAGTTTACTGTCGGCAGCAGCTTCTTCGTACTCAATGGCTTCTTGCACAAGCTATGGTTAAAAAAATCACAGTCCTGTTAAAAGTCTACCAAATTAAAGCGTATTCACGGGAAAGATTGAGAAGTAAATGGCCATCTCCAACAAGGATCTAGCATTGTGCAACATGGAATTAAATTATTCTACTATGTAGCCTAACGTAGAACGACAACCGTTAGGTAAGCGCGCAACTCAAAGTTTAGCAAAACATGTTTTTACCTGTCTCCAAACAAGTTTAAACATATAGTGACACCTATAGTGATTACCTTCGTGCTTTCTTTTCAAGATTAAAATGACTAAGACGCACGATATCGTTTTTGTTCCTCACGAATACTTGTTACTGAAAAAAAATCAACAAGAAACTTTTCATAGCAAAATCAAAGAGATTTTTACTACTACCACAGGTGCCTGGTTTATTACACACACACACACACACAAAAGGAAGGTTCACACTCTTAATTTTTTCGATAAGCCTATCTAAGAAATATAAGTCAAATGTGAAGTTTTGAAGAACCATCTACAAAGTTAAATAATTCTAAACATTTAATTTTGATCATTAAAAACAGTACAGCATAATACTAGACCTTTAATAACTGGAAATCTTCTCTAGCCTGGTAAACATAGATAATTGAAGGGGAGGGGGGAGGGGTAGCACTATATTGCTTCAAGGATTGAGCAATTACGCCAGCAATTAGTGCGAGAGCTGTAAGATATGGCCAACCTGATTCAGGCACAAGCACTTAGCTGGACTAAGGGGTAGATACAGTGTAGAGAAAAGAAAAAAAAACTTACTACTTTAGAACAACTTCCTGAGTCGCGGCGTTCACTAGCTGCACGCTTTGAAAGCTGTTTTCTGTGGTGGAATAGAGTCGGGACAGCATCGTCGGTCAACTCCCGTCTTTTTTTTTGGTGCACCCTCTCCCATGAGCTCGCTCTGCAGAAGAAAAATCAATCATACTACAAACTTAGGCGTATATTGTAAGGAGAGTATTAAAAATAACGTGGTTTAATTTCATAGAAAGTTTTGGGTAAAATCTTGGTTTATTGTGAGCGCGACCAGACTTGAAGTATTTTTTTTCTTTCCTTTATTTAAATATACATTCCCAGTTATTCTGCTTGCAACCTTTGCGCGAAAATTTGATGACAGATGCTACGTACCGCTTAAATAATTTAAAATATACTTCAAAACAAATTTTTTACTTTAAACTCAACGTTGTTTTTGCTCCTTATATGAATACTTCGATCGGGAGAGAGAAACATTGCTTTGGTTCTTAGAATCGAGTGCAACAACTAAGAAAAATTCCTGAACTCTTGAGCGGGAAGGACTGTGAAATACTGATGGGATATAACGGGGAAACTAGCATGTTTTCATAGACTGACAAGCTAAGATCAGGTGTCGCAAAGAAAAATTTACCTTCAAATCTCGTCTGAAATATTTTTCTTCGAAATGCAAGGAGCAAATCCGGACTTTTCTGAGAGGTGGCATGTCTTTTACGTCGCGCCTCAAGTTTCGTATCCATTCTTGTCGACGGGCGTTTTCCTTCTCAAACGGCAGTCGATGCATGGGTATACCAGTGCCAGTAACTTAGTTGGGATCACTAGTATTTGTTTTGCAATTGACGGCGGCGCAGTAAACTGTTATTCAGATCGAGAAACACGAACAACAACTGCGTGACTTCACCTTCCGCTACAATCGGAAACTCTGAGACTCAGCGCTGATTTTGCGATTTTAATCTGTTGTCGTCAGTGACGTCACATATCCTCTTAGCAACGGCAGTGGAGGAGAAAAAAATCCAATATGGCCACGCGTGGGATATGTTTCATAGGAATTTCCAACAGGAACGGAAGGAAACAACTGGCTTGTAAGTTTTTTAGGGTTATGAGTCCGAAAAATGACATTTAGGAAATCTGTAAACCCTTCTTTTAAGTTTGCCTTCAACTCATGTTGAAGTTTCAGCAATATATATAGTTTGATCGGTTCTTGTGATTTTAATTAGATGTACGATATGCAATTATGGACTTGTGGATGTGCCCAGTGCTTGCAGAACTCCATTCAATATAGGTAATCTTTTCTAGTGGTAGGGCCTGTTTCATCTTTTGCTTTGTGATGTCAAGCGTATATGTTCACACTTGAGTACGCCTCTGACTTATATTCCAGTATGAGGCGCAGAGTCTGATCCGTTCTTGCAATTTCAATTAGGTGTACGGTATACAATCATGGGCCTATTCAGGTGTCCAGCCATTGCGGAACCCCATTCTATATAGTTGACGCTTATTTGATGGTAGGGGCTGGTTCGTCATTGGCTCTGTGATGTCAAGTTTATATGTTTGCGCTCAAATACACCTGCAACCCATAATCAAGGTCAGTGGCATACTATATTCAGTGAAAGTTTAGCAAGGAACACTTTTGTGAGGTCAAAAACTCACGAAATCTTTTGGATAAACTTTGGCGAATCGGTAAATCACCAATAATTCGCGAGATGAACTTTCGTGGAAAGAAAAAATGTTGCCCACAATAAGGTTTTCTATATCACTATGAAGATCCAAAGAAAATCAACATTGGAATGGATAAATTCTTGCAGAATTATCTTTTGGAAAAATTTGAAAAATTAACTTTTGCGTGTGGGCGTTTCTGAATATTTTTGCGATATAAACTTTCGCGAAACAGGCGCAAACTCGCAAAAGTTTCTCCGAATGAAGCAGTTGATCTGCTCAATCAATTTCAGTTAGGTATACCGCATGGAATTTTGAGCTTGTGTACGTGTCCAGTTCTTGTGGAATTCCATTCAATGTCGGTAATGCATTTCTAATGGTAGGACCTGCTTTCTCCTTGGCTTTATAGTATGCACTGCATTGCACTGATACGTTTGTATTCAAATATGCCTGTTACTCACATTTAAGTTTTAGCCACGATGTTTGATCCTTTCTTTCAATTTCAATTAGCTGTACGGTGCGTAGTTATGAGCCAGGCTACGAGTTCTGTGCTCGTCGAACTCCATTGGATACGGGTAATGTGTTTGGAAGTGTAGGACCTGTTTTGTGCTTTGTTGTGTTCAGCTTATGTGCTTGCTTTCAAATATTCCTCCTACTCATGCTCACGTTTTATGCGCTGTATGATCTGTTCTTTCTGTTCGCCATGAACTTCTGGACTGAAGTGCATCTCAGATTTCTATGGATGTGACGATCTACCCGAAACGGGGAGCCTTTATGGCTCAGAGCTGGTCTCCAATGAATAAATTTACTGTCATCATTGATATGTTTCTCAGTTCCTAGGAACTGTTAGTTCTTCACTTATTTAAGCACAGGGGTATGCCCGGTAAGTACCGTAAATGACCGAATAAGCGCCCGGGACGCTTATTTAAAAAGTGAGTTTTTAAGGGGGCGCTTAATCAAGCAGGGGCATCTAATCGAGCCGGGGCGCTTATAAGATTATTTTGAAAATTGTTATTTTCTTTTTCTTGTTCGTATATCACATACCACAGTCTACAAAAATATAATTATTTTCCTAAATTATGTCAATGTCTTCGTCACTCGCTTGGTCTGAATCGACCGTAAGAAAGTCAGGTATTCGTATTTCGATCTTCAATTTGAAGAAAAAGAATCTACGTATAACCCCTTAAATGCAGTAAAGTAGGAAAGTCCTTTGAAAAACGTTCTTAATTTGATTCGTTGTATATAAGCGTCCCCATTTCCCCGAATTGGAGGGGGGCGCTTAATCAAGGGGGCGCTTAATCAAGGGGGCGTCTAATCCAGTCGGTGTGCTTATAAAATTATTTTGACTAAAAGGGGGCGCATATTCGGTCATTTACGGTATGCACATGGATACGAGATTCAAAATTTACGTTTACACTCAAGTATGCATCCAATTTTTACTTAAATTTGATCAGCTATGTTGGACAATTTCTTTCGATTTCTGTACTCTTTTCTTGACCCTGATCCATATTGAACAGGCAACATTACTTTTGCTGGTTCTTTCCCTGAGGCCAACATGCCTGGGTAGAAAAAATAAAACTTCACATGTTTTCCCTGCGTGATAAGTATCTTAGCTGAGCATAATTGAATAAAAAGTATATGGTCTACACTGTGTAGTCTTGTTATAGAATGTGTGTATAGGCCTATTTGCTTAACTACTATATGCTATTGCTGGCATCTTGTAAGTTTGTTGATCATTGATATACATATAGGGTAGGGCCTTGCCATACACATATAGCTATATAGACCCAGCCCATGCCCCTGCCGTTGCCCTTTATCATATTTAATCATGTATAGGTCACATGAAGAAAGGACAAGAAGATTTTTTGCATAAAAATATAAAGCCATTCAGTATTGCTGATTGGGTACTAGGTACCTACTGCCTGATGTTTGATTGAGTTAGGAGAAACCACAACCCAGAGTCACAGTCCCAAAAAAGCCAATGAACAACACAAGAGAACTACACCCAAACCCTCGCCAATGAAAAACTTCTGAAGTTAACCTTCTCCTTCTCATTGCTTATTTCCTGTCGCACAGATGTGGGCAAAAACGATGCGTTTCGTTGCCCACCCGATTGTAGTCTGCAGCGCACAACCGTCTTCGTCCTGTCTACCATGATGTTTGTTTTTCTGAATTCCGCTTGTGACGTCATCAGCTGACTTCCAGACCGACGGTTTTCCGTGGGCCGAATTGTACATTTTGTATATCATTTTCGCCCGCCGTGCTCGCAAGTCATCTGGAGCTGATGGTGCTTCTTCTGGCATGTTTAACATGTCTATGGTAAACTAATTGTGCCATTGCATCATGTATGTGGATTGTGCCTATGAACAGGTGTATTTCCAGAGGCGATGAGTCTGGCAAAAGTTGTGCCTATCTATAAAGCAGGCGGCAAGGATGAGCAATTTCAGGCCGATTTCTATTCTGCCTGTCTTCTCTAAAATCCTAGAACTGGTTATGCATTAAAAGCTGCGCTCATTCATAGAAGCACGAAGAGTATTGCATGCCAATCAAAAAGAGTTACGCAGACTATTGTTGAAGCCATTGAGAATAAAATGTTAACATTAGGTTCTGTATAGATCTGTCAAAGGCCTTTGATACTGTTGATCATGATATCTTACTAAACAAGCTATGGTTGCATGAAGTGCAAAACATGGAGCGTAACAGGTTTAAGAGGAACTCATCATGTAGAGATTGATTTGTTACTATCGATAGAAAGTCCTAAATTACCCGTAAAATGCGGTGTGCCTCAGGGTAGTATCCTAGGACCTCTGTTGTTTATATTGTACATCAATGATATACCCAAACCAGTCAGCAATTTAGATATGATCATATTTGCAGATCACACAAAACCGTTTTTCTCATCAGGATATCTTAAGCCGTTTTCAGCATCTTGAAACCCAACTGAATTTGGTTAATGAATGGGTCCAAGCAAGCAATTATTAAATGTTAACAAAGATCAAGTATACCCTTCTTTGTGGTCGTAGAGCAAAAGCCACTCTCTCCCTTGTCTTGCCAAAACTTTTTATTGGAAGCCAGATCATGACAGGGATTTACAGGCATGAAACTCTAATTTTTTGAAAAACATGACATGAAAACATGCCAAAAAATCTTGAAAACATGATTTTTTAAAGTAAAACATGCCAAATTCTCGATCAAGTCCCTATATAACCGCGATTATTTACAGAGGTGTAAGTGTCATTCCCTAGGTAATATTGTAAGTATGTTTCTAAACTCCTAGTAAGATTGATCCGTAAACTAATTTCAAGTCAGTAAGTTACAGAAATGGATTAGTATTAGGTTTAACGAATATATTAGCTTGCATGAAGAAGCGCATAAACTAAAAAAAGAACATAACTAAGTAATAAAAAGTAAAACACAAGCAGCAATAACTCTAGTATAGATTGTCTTGGTAACAAAAGTGTTAGTTCGTATCTAGAGGTGCTATACTGTTTTTTCCTACAAAAAATGCCAAAATTTCAAAATCAGAATTTGAAATTTTCAGCTAAAAACCTTCAGAACTACTGTTATACGTATGACTAAGTTTCGATACCTTAAAGCAGGCCTAACTACGGCTTTATCAACTAATTACAAATAAACAGTACAAATTAACCAATAAAGCTGAGTAAACACCTAAACTGCATAAAGTAACTATTACATGTAAGTAAAACCTTTGAGTAAAACACGTAGCACAAGACAATTTCAACCAAAAAAATGGAATAATATCACTTTTTCATCTAAAAGAAAACAGAAGAGAATTAGATTGCCACCTTAACAAAAAAACGAACTAGTATACAAAGTGTTTCAGGGTTTTCAAGGTCGATTTTGGCGATATCACACTACGTTTTCAGGTTTTTTTCCACCGAAGTCGACGTTTTCCAGGGTCATCCTTTTCAGAGTTTATATCAAGTCCTTCAACTTCACGGCATCAGTTTCATGCAAAAAGTTTGCCCTTCGCCGAAAACAAACTGCAATCACAGCTCTATACGCTTGACAACAAATAATCAAACAATGAACGTGACATAAAAGCAATATACTAGCACAGGGCAATCAGTTAACTTAATTTTTCAAGTCATAAAGCAGCTACAGATCAGTATTTACTATTTCCTTGAAAATTAAATCATAGCTAGGTGAGTCATGCAAAAATTCAACGAAAGAACTCATGCAAGTGTATCATAATTATCCTAACTAGATTTTGTTTACAACAAAAAAGGACCAGCTGCTTTAAAAGTTCAGGACTGGTTCAAAACGTTGGTGCAAAAATAGATGTATCTTCCGTAATGGTAGCAGACTCATCTGCAAAATATCTCTGACTAGGAGTTCTAGCGGCAGTCTTGTGCTATGCTCAATAGGTTCTCTCGCATACCTTTAACCAATGTCAAAGCAGTTAGATTTATTTCCTCTCGATTTTATTTATGACAGTTGCAAACAAAACAACAAACAAGTCGATTGAAACATACAAAAGTAAAACAGAAATCTAACAAATAACTCCGTAGGAATATCTTGTTTATGCAAACTCAACAAAAATAATAAATAGCAAGAGTATTAACTTCATAAATTCCTTCCTTTCTAAATAAAAAGAATAAACATCAATATCTGTTCTATATGTCGTTTCACTGTATACAGGGTGTCTGCCAAGGAAGGTTGATGGATTTCCCTGACATTTCCCTGAAAGTTACTAATTTTTCCCTGACACTTTGATTAAAATATTTGCAATTACAGGGACAAAAGTAAACAAGTTTATGCGTTTCATTGGGTTCTTCAGAAACACGGACACATAGGACGATAAAAGTAGCAGAACACATATTCACCAATACATGGTCCACCTAAAGAACAAGACAAAGCAAGTATAATGAATTGCTAAATGAAAAATGAACCAGAGAACACAAAGGTGAGCAGCAAAATTGAACATGCAAACAGAAAATGCGGTCACTAAATGATCCACGTGAATGATCCAAATTTGAGGGACCCAGAAAAGAAACATGCTCGCCCATAAGCAGATTTATCGACCAAGGCCAAACAGAATCAAGTGCTTAACCGGAAAACTAATAGCATAGACAAAGACTAACCCAAAAAGTGTGTACACAAGAGGTATCACAGCAGCC
>JAOBRC010795671.1:0-10030 GCA_027575255.1 Scolionema suvaense | reverse complement strand
TGACAATGTTCATATGCGAAAAATTATGTGAACAAATTATCACTGACCAGAAAAATTAGTGTACACAACATTTTCTCGTCATTATCTTTCATATTAAAGAAAAATTGCACACTCATTAGTTCTCCTTTAAGAAAATGCTTTTTTAGAGGGATTGTCTCCGATAGGTTTCAGAAAACAAGTTTTGAGAAAAGTACTCAATCAGCTGCTACTCCTCTGTAATACATATCTCTCGTTTGAAACATTATTGTGAAGTTAGTTATTCTATCAAGTTGTTCTGTGGATTTTACTCAGGTTTAACCAAGGTTAGAAGTTATTGCGGGACGAAGAGCTCAAACGTTTTTCTTTGAAGTTGCTGTATCTTCTGAACCTTAGCAGTTAGTGCTGAAATATTTCAGATTTGGAATACTGGGACGTACATGATTTCATTTTAGTGGCGTTTTGGGAATTTCCATATTTGGTAAAATTATGGACAGGAGTCATGGAAGTTCGAATAATCATGGCCTTTTAGCACCCTGGATTTGGTTTACTTAACCCTATTCCGTATGGGGAGGTAAAAGTATCTCAAAAATGGCAAAAGGCCACGACTTGCTTTTTTCAGGCTTTTAGTTATGCCTAGTTCTAGTCATTTAGGGCCCATTTGAATGACACACAGGCAAAATCCTGTTAGAATAATTAACTATGCAAATTTTTTAAATTTGGCATAATTACGCACCTACTACTAATTATGATGACGTCACTAAATAATTAATGAGACTGCGTAAATTATGATGATGTCAAAATGTTCATTACATGTTGGTCTACACCATACCAAGTTTGGTGGTCATAGCTATAGCCAATCCGGAAATACTGGGGGGAGGGGCGCGGATTCAACCCCCCATACGTACAAAGACCAAAATGACCCCATGCGGAATAGGGTTAAATAGGTGAAGTTTTAGAGCGAGCTTGAAAATTATATTTTGGAATAATAAAGATCTCAGGGATTCTGTTTGAGGGCCAAAGTTCGCTGCTAATAGTTTAATTTAATTTTAAACTTGTATCTTGGCAAACTTGCCTCTGGGATTAATTGTTGATTTATGTAGATTTTTCCTCTAAGAATACACCATTTCATCCTGGCAAGGTATCTCACATTTGCACTTTCACTAGCTCCTTGAATAAAGTTCCTTAAACTTGGAAGTTTTACCAAAACGTTCCTGAAATACAGGCTGAGATAACTATAGGAAATTTATTCTGACACAGTGACCTATGGTTTGGCACGGAAAGATTCATTCACCCTCCAGACGCAGAAGGATAGCCTTCTTGTTAAAGGAAGATAAGACCTTCATGGAAAAACGTAGAAATCACTTCCTCCTCTCGCACCTGTGAATTTATTGTCACCAAGTGGATCACTCATGCACAAGATGCAGAAGCATTGATATGCGTTTACTTAGAGGTAACCTACTGACAAAAGGCACTTCCTCATGTTAAGGGAGATACGTTCTTTTATGAGAAAAATATCCAAAGCAGCACACTGCCTCTTTCTGGACTTGTGAACCTAGTGGTATCAGTTAGAGCACTCATCGGCAATACACAGAAGCATGCACTTGCCTCCACCTGGAGGTGATCCGCTGGTCTTATTCAGAAAGTGTAAATGTGTTTTCTACAAAATGTTTACAATTGGATCGGAAGTATTTTGAAAAATTATTTGAATTTAAGGGAAAACTCTGATCTAAAAGTAAGTGAACCCCTTGCGAATCGAACAACTATCCACTGACCATCATTGAGTCCTATTTTTAACACAAGAAAAATACACCATTTTGGAACAAGAAAATCATTTCTGTTTTTATTTTTTACTTATACTTCTCAGTTTATAATGCATTGGCATGTTTCGACTGTCACAGCAGCCATCATCAGAACATCCAACAAACTATGTTACATCGGCTTGGCTAGCAATTGAATGTTGCCAAAGGAAGGACCCACAACCTCCTATTTCTTATAACTCAACCCTTCTTGTGCAATGTATTAGGTTATTCATTATATACACAAACTTCTTTCCACTGAGGAACACTCTGTCTAAACCTTTTATATAGAAATTTTCTGCAAAATCTATTGCAAATGTGGCAACACATGCATCGGAGAACCTCAAAGTTATATGAAGCATCATAATCAACACAAAAAGTACGTCTTCTGCAGAAATCGAGGGAAGTCAGCCATTGGCAAACATAGCATCTAATGTCTCCTTGAAATCAACTGGGAATCTGTGCGCACCATCTGGACTGAAAGCATGTATTTTCAAAAAAACGTCAGGGAAGCTCTGATCATTCAAAAGAACTCTGATAATCGCACACTTTTGAACTTTTGATTCTGGCCAATATGTGACTACAACCTTTTGGATCTCATGTTGCATCACTAAAACACGACCCTGGGCGTAAACAAATGATGTCAAATTGAAAGAAAAATACCGTCATGGAAATTTCGGAATAAAAGGTTTATGTGGAGTGTGCTTCTGTAGAATGAAGTTCGTGTGTTTAACTGCATTATTCACTTGCATGTGATGTCTTCATTAAAGAATGAGGATTATCATTTTACTCTCAGCAAGCCACCTTCGTATTTAGCAGTCATTACTTGCTTCTTCGCGCTGTTTCCTGCCACAATTTAAATTGCCATCATGATTGTCCATGAAAATGTATTTTTATTATTTGTGATAAAGGAATTGTGGGCCTCATGTTTTCTCATATTCTTCCAGTCATTTGGTCTTATTTTATTTAGTTCATGGAAAAGTGTAGATACCTTCCTTTCTGATTTGACTGAAAGACATTGGGCTTGAAAACTTTGTAATATGTTTTATATCTTACTTACATTCTGACATTTCCTATCAAGTGATTAAAGAATTGAGAACGTATGCTTTTGACTCTTCGAAATACAGCTAGGAGAAATATAATCGTTAAGTTTTTCATTTGTATAATAATTACATCATTTACAAGAAATTATGAGACACTTAGTTTCATGAATGAAAGTAATTGTTGCAAGAAGAAGCTCCCTGAAATTGGATGCTGTTGTTCCATTAGCATTATATTTTGTAGTAATGCAGCATTCATCTTCTGAAAATTAGAAGTTTTTTAAGAAACGTTTTATTGAACACTGTATCGTAATAAGGGCAAAGTAAATCTCAAAATCTTTTTTCCATTCAAAGAGAACGCTTATGTCAAGAAATTAGCTGAAATACTAGCAACACGTGATAGTCATCATGGAGTTCTGAGAGAAGTAGATCTGAACTTAATTGTGCTGAGTCTGCGTTGCACAGCTCAATGGAGCTTATATCGGAGGGCATTCACTCCTGCATGAGTTTGATTAACCAGTGCAACAAGGTGCAGAGATAATTTTTTGATGGCCTCAGCAGAAAATGGGATCATTCCTAATTTCATCTGAGGAAAGCTACGTGCTGGCTGCCATATGTGTACCAAAACATAGGCTTGTGTTTTATTGCATTTTGATTTTTATGCAAGGAATTGATGGTAATTTATGATACATACGAAGGCCATGTAGAAAAGCAGAAGAATACTGTAGGGTGCTGGCAGTAATGCGGCTGGAAAGCAGTTTTTCCATTGCAGTTACAGTGCTAACTTTCGTCATCCAGCAGGAGTTAGGGTCCACAAGTTTCCATACCAAGTTTTGTCAATTTTTAGGGGATTTGTGCCTGTACTGAAAGCCAAAACGAGTTGGTAGAGACTGTTATGCCTTCCTCCTGGTGCTGACAAAGGTTCCCGAAAATCAATCACTCTTGTCTTGGTTCTAAGAGCTCCATTAAACAGTGGAGTTATGTAGCTGTTATGTATAATCCAATTTATTCTGTTTGTTTCAGATTATGATGAATGCCTTGATGTATTAGAAAATGACTGTGATGAACATGCTACTTGTACGAATACATATGGATCATACACATGCACCTGTGAAAGTGGCTTCTTTGGTGACGGATTTGATTGTGCTGGTAATTGTGCTTTATTCCTTTTGAGATTAATTGTAAATATAGCTGACATGAGGCCTAGTTTGCCATTCTGAAATGAGAGTCAAACAATGAAAAAATAGATAAGCGCTGTTGTTTTTGTTGTATTGAAAGTTTAAATTCTGGTTGGACGTGTACATCAAAAAGGGATAATATAGATTTAACAGACAAGAAACATATTTTTCTCGCCAATGGGGTTATATTAGCTATGGTCTCATGAATATTGAAAGCAGAAAGAAGGAGAACGCGAGCTCAAGAATAGCACAAAAACTAGGCGAAAAAGATAACTAGAATAGCGAAATAAGGAAAGAAAAGATCAGCAGATCAGCATAAAATTAGAAAAGATCAATAATAGACAAGAATAGGTCATGAGAAAAGCGATCCTTGCACCTACGTTATGAGATAGAAAAAAGGATTGCTGTAACAGTATAAAAAGTGGGGGGGGAAGATAGCTACATACAGCATTATGAACCACGAAAAAACATTGCTAGAACAGGGTAAGAACTGCAAAAAGGATTGCTAAAAGTGCTTAAAAACTGAAAAGTGCTAAAAAATGAAAATACTTCTTACTAATGATAGAAAAATTAAAGAAAATGCAGCAAAAGAAATTGCCCTTAGATTTCTTGCGGTTCGGCATTGTTGCACATGCAGACTTTGTGTGACATTTTCCTTCAAGTTACTACTGTGTGATGGTCTCAATAGTCTGTCAGGTGAGTGTAGAAAGCATGCTGTGTATGAGCCGTCTACGTGATAGTTGAACACACCGGTATGTGGTAGTTGAACAGGCCAGTAGTGGCAAAATTTTGCATGTTTCACACTTGGCTGACTTTAGAACTAATCAAGACATTATTGGGAAGGCTAATTAAGGAACTCTGTTTTCAAGTTAATGGTTAGTGAGTAGTTGCTAGTGTTTTCCAAATACTTGTTGAACAAGTTTTCTGATGCATATTGGTTTTCAAATCGCTGGCAATGTCATGATATTGTCAAAATTCTTAATCACATGGTGTTTAATTGAATTTTCTGCTCATGGGCCGCGGAGCATAATTTAGAGTAGGGGGCCAGATCATAGTTTGGATGCTTTCGGTAACATTAGGCTAGTTCTATGTGTGGCCAATTTTTAGGTTAATTTTTAGTCTAATCGAATCGGAGCACAGTAAGACTAACTGGTTCATCTGTTTGTAATCAAATCATTTGGTTTTTGGCAGAAGATTCCCTAAGGGATAAAACAGGCATGAGCGTTTCCTGTGTTTCGATGACTTTCCGCGGATGGCCGGAGAAATTTTTATGCTCGTTGGATAGAAGTTTCAAATCACAAATCGTACAAGAAACTCTCACTTCTCAGCTTATTGATTTGACAAGTGAAAATGTCAGATATTCTTTTCATTCCCTCTGTAAGACCATTCCTGGTGAATATGTTGTGTTGTGCTTATTTATCACATTTAGTGGGTATTGCTCAATTCTGAAGTGTAGCTGTAGTGAGTTAATGCTGAATCCACTGTTGTTGTTTTGTGGCATGTTGTGCACCGTTAATCTAGAAAGAGGTGTTAGATAATATGGCCAAGAAAGTAAATGTCAAGAGCCGGACAATTCTCTGCTTTGCCAGAAGAAGCACAGCTATGCACACAATATCTTTAAAAGACATCACGAGAAGGTTTAAAAGGTGAAATAGCACATTGGAAACAAGAAAAAAGAGATCCGTGCTCAGGTGGTGTACAGATTTCTTTTTCTGAATTGGTTAGCCAGAGGAAAATAATTTAAAACGGGTAGCCTGGTGACCTCTGCAACCTTCACATTTCTTGTTATGAGCTCCAGTTGTGCCCTGCCAATATGTGTGCTAATACCAGTAATGATGTACAAGAATTTCTAAGTCAAAGATGATTGAATGCAGGAATGATGCCTTGAAACAAATCTGTTACATTTTTCAGTACCAACATTGGTCTTTCGATTCAACTCCTTCGAGTATGGCCTGTTCAAATCTCCCAATTTTCCTGAATCCTACCCTGACTATGGAATTTGGTATTGGCTGATAGAATCACCTGAACCAGATGCTAATATTTCTGTCAGTTTCGACTGGTTTAAACTTGAATCCGCAAGTAATTGCTCTGACGCTGACTATGTCATGATTTTCCGAAGAGGTAGTTCATCAGCAGATTGGGAACAAGTAGGTCGTTATGTATTTTGCTTGGTTCTGTATCTCATAATTTTTCTCTATGATGGCTAGACACTCATCATGAAAAATTTGGAATATTTATGTTGGGTTCTTTATTGATACTTCTCCTAGTTTAGGACAATAGTATCAATGGTTCTTTTTTGTTTGGGATGGGGTTTCAGGTCATGTTAAAGGAATACAACCGCCTAATTTTTTATTAAATATTGGTGTAAGTCCCGATACATAGTATTAGCATCACAAACAATGGTTTTTATTAAAAGTTCAACATTTCTTACCAATTCCAGGTTTCTCATTTAGTCGAATGGACTCAGCAGTGTTCTCGGCAGAGGAGATGCGTGATTATCAGCTGATTCGTAAGAGACACATATTTGATCATCAGGCAGTTTCACATAGAATAGAAACTAATCAGGCGTTGCAAGTCCCTTTCAGATACACAATTTAGCTAGGTCATTAAAAAATCAGCTATTGAAATACTCCCGGTTGGTAATGAGGACAGCTGATAACAGTATAGGTTTAGGTATTGCATTGCAGGAGAATGGCCTAATTAGGGTATGATCGGCGATTGCAGCCGAGAGCCAAGAGAATTTTGACAGTAAAATAAGAAATCTCTGAAATGAAACATTAGCTGAATGGAAAATCAGAATGACTTGAAACTTCATACATGTGATGAACTAATCATCTGCTCCCCATAAATCATGTAAAAATCTGAGAGATTGTCTTCCTTTAACCCCTTAACTGCGTTCGACATCCGTCAGTGCCCTTTGGCCATAATGTGCATTTGACGGATATTTCCTGCACGACACTACTACTCTAAAGACTGCACTTGCTGCGTCAAAGACCTCCTGAGCCGCGTGCTTATACAGTGAACTGTGTCATGAGGTGCTGGTGTGCATTTTACCAATTCGTTTGAGCTGAAAGTGCACTCACCTTGGGAGCTTTCTCGGAAACAAACATGGAGGATGCTAGCGATGGCAATTCTCCATAGAATCTCTCTTAATGTATGGCACGTTGTTTCACGCCTTTTCACAGATATAAAGAAGGCCGTGTGCGAACAGGTCTGAGACTCGTGCATTTTTATTCTTGTTTTCTTCAGTTTTCAAGTATTGCTCTGGCTCGAGATATACCTTGTGGAGTGGGGTATTAAAATATCAGTTTTTGACATTTCTGTGAAAATTAAATACAGAAATAAATGATAGATAGCCAAAACCATGCGACAGTTAATGGGTTAAAGCAACAAAATGTTTTCTTTTTGCGAAAGTTATGTCGCGAGTTTTTCGTGATGGAGCAATTCGGGAAAGTTTAACCCAAACATTGCTTATAGGTGTTTATTATTCTCACAAGTCTTCTTTATATCCAATTTATATCGTTTCATTGGAAAAAGCATTAGCACAAAACCGCGAAATACATCTGAAAATACTTGACGACGAAATTTATCCACCATCGAACCGGGAAGATAAATTCATCAAAAGTATTGTAAAATTTAGAGGATCTTAAAAATAATTCATTTATGTATGAACTGAGGTCAACTGTCCCTTATATTGAAAGTGCAGCACGCTGAAATATTATTTTTACGCTTTTGAAGAGCCAAAAGTTAGGAACATGCTAAGAACACTATGGCTTTGGTTGGAAGAAATTGTCCTATAAAAGTAGGGTTTATAGATTTTACCACAAAGAGACTCACTATTTCGCTGTCTAGAATTATATTTTGCTGGTCCAGGGTAATTTTCACTCGACTGAGTATCAAAACCATGATATTTAGTTATAATAGAGATTTTTCGTAGAAGTTACCTAAGGACAAGATAAGAACATTTTTAGGCTTCATTTTGGCAAAAGTTACGAACGTTGAAGCCTTTTCCGAAAAGGTGGGTTCTTGTCGAAGAAAACATGTATGTGAAAATATCTTCCCAAAAATTTGTGAAAATTGATAAGCCGCGGAAATTGTTTAGTATGGACAACGAAAATTAATTCCCGCGAAAATGTCGGAAAACTTGAACCAAAAAAAAAATTTTACTCTTCTTGCACTTTCAAGTTTTGTAATTGATGGAGGATCGAACCCTTGGTTCTTAGAAAACAAGAGATTGGTACAATATGCGCAAGTATTACAGACTTTCGCGGAACCATAGTTACATAAAATATTTTATATGACTGTCGTGAAACTTATCCCAGTTTGACAAGCAATTAGGAAACTTTTTTACTGAAACGACTGAAAATTCAAGAAGACTTTGCCAGGTCGTTCGCTTGGTTCTTACGACAAAAATCCACGAGACCTGCGAAAACGTTCCTCAGAAGTAGCTGATAATAACTATTTGACAAACACAGTGACATTCAGTAGATTGCAAGCTGGACATATCTGCCAGTTATTAAACTGCATGCATTTTAATTGCAACAAAAGTATCAATACAGCTTTCAAAAAGTCACAGATTACGACAGCTATAGGGTCAAAAACTACCTGCTAACAGATGTCTGTGTTTCTCTATACGGGAGCTGCTGCTCTGATCCGTGTAGAGAAAAGTTTGCACGTCCTTTGCTTACTAGAGATGAAGGAGATCTTCGATGGCATAATGTATGCGTTGTGTCTTTTTTTGCTCATGAGGCATAATTACAAAGTATTGAAACTACTGCTGTTCTTACCAAGGATGCATGTTAGGCTTTGTTGACCCTTCATATTAGTGTTACGCTGTTGCTTTATCTGTACAAGACATACTCATCCTAAACCCGTCCACCTCACATCCCCCGCCCCAGACTGTCAATTTTTTGGCTCCACTCAACAAAGTTCACAATAGGCAGAATTGCCTGTTTTATTACAAAGAGAAATTATATCATCAGCACAGCTACGAGAAGGAAACAAACTGATCGCCAGTGCAGAAATAGAGAAGACCAGAATGTAAGTTTCAAGTATATGACTTCTAGTGACGGAAACCAGGGCCATGTTGGATGTAACTGTATATAGTCACTGATCATCTGCATACGATAAAATCTGTGAGCTAAAAATTGTTCCAGCAATGTTAGGTAATGTTTGAGTAGCTTTGAGCTGGTCAATAAATTGAAATGTGAATGGCATGTGTATACTGTATATATAACTAAAAGTTACGTATAGTAGTTGCAAGCAACTTCAATGTACCTGTCTTTTAGTACGGACATCAAGCTGCTACTTTCTGCAGTTTCCCACATCAGCAAGCTAATGGGTCAGTTTCGCCAAAATGGTCCAGATAAGAAGAGCATGTAGAAATGCAAGGAAATTTTAGGCTAAATTTAAGAGAAAGATCTAAAATTTTTTATAGCAATTCAATTGGAAATTATGTTTTCTGAATCCTGAATTTGTATCAAATTCCCCCAGAAAAAATACATTATTACATTGTTAAAAACATTTATGACTTTGAGTATATTTTTTGCTTCATTTCTTTCCTGCTATCCAGGTCTGTCATTGGATAACGCTTCTTCCATACATAGCTTGATTTGTGCAGAAGATACCACTTTTGTCTTAAATGACAAAACCAAAAGCTCCTTAAACACTGAATTCGTGATCGTTTACCACTATTCATTAAGACATTTTTTCCAGTTTCCCAGAGCAATGAAGCACAACATGGTGAGAGAGAGAATAAATAAACAGTCGCAAAGACTGAGACAGATATCATAGAGCTGGTGATTATTAAGTATGTGAAGACCAGCTCCAAGCCCTACATGCTCTCCATTTTGGAATGATCGCTGCATCCATGGAAATCACAGATGAACTAAAATCCTTGAGGATTTGGAACCACTTGGAAAGATGGCGTTCAACTGATGGTTGGGATCTGGTGAGGGCCGTTAAAGGGGAACATTGGTCAAAAATGATATTTTAACAGATGAAAGAGCACAGCAAAACATGGGATTTCCCATCAGCA
>JAOBRC010795560.1:0-10031 GCA_027575255.1 Scolionema suvaense | reverse complement strand
CGAGATTCTTTGTTTTGGACTCAGTCACCCAGCTGTGCAAACTGGGTTGTGTTCTGCAAATGAACTGGTTGAACAAGTGAGCACATGAAAGCGAGGCCGCGATCCGGCCCAACAGTCTTTAACTTCAGCCGAATTACCATTGCAGGCTTGTAAGACCAATAATATTGTTATTCATTGCAGGCTGTTATGTGATTAGCGGTTATGTGTTGCTAAGTGTAATTTATAAAAACAATGGCGACCTCACACAATTCACGGTCAAATCCTCTTTGGTCCGCCGCGCCGCATCACCTCAAAAATGGCAGCTGAAGCTGTGGGTTGTCAAGTCTGTGACGTAGCCGCCGAAAGCTAGAATTACACATCTCGACATCCTCTAACACACAGTTCAGAAACCCAGTTAGATGCAGGCCTGTATGCCCATTCACTGGTTGCTGATGCAACTCCGGACGCTATTGGTCTCAAGAAAGTTTTGGACTCAACACAACACGCTCCGACACTTCTCACACTAATAACAGCCGTCTGTCGGGGTTATCTAGCTCCAGAGGAGAAAACGCGTTGCAGTCAATATGGTCCTATCTTTCCGGAACCCTCCCTTGCCCCTAACTTGGATGTCTTGGAAAATCAGAATTGTTATCCCGGAAGCTCTGCGAAAAGACATCTTCAAACTGGCTCACGAAGGACATCAGGGCATCGTCAAGACCAAACAATATATTCAAGCCACCATGTGGTTCCCTGGAATTGATCCCATGGTAGAAATGGAAGTAGGTCAGTGCATCACTTGTCAAGCCGCTAAGGACACAAAACAAAGAGAGCCCGCCAAGACGACACAGCTTCCAGACGAACCTTGGGAGGTACTTTGCACAGATCTGTTTGGCCCGCTTCCTACTGGGGAGTACCTGGCTCTAGTGCAATGCCTACACTCCAGATTTCCAGAGGTCGCAATCACTTCCCACCATAGACAAAATACTTGCTGCATGTGGCATACCAAAACAGCTTGGGTCTGACAAAGGGCCTCCTTTTAATTCCGCAGAGTTCGCAGCCTATGCTCGAAAACTGGTCTTCAACCACACATAATACCACTATCTCCGTGGTTGAATGGAACTGCTGAGAACTTTATGAAGAATCTTGGAAAAGTTGTTAGAATAGCTCATTTGGAAGGCAAGAACTGGAGGCATGAACTCCAGAAGTTGTGGAAAGCCTACTGAGTCACACCGCACTCTATGACTGGCATACCTGCAGCCAGCCTCCTCTTCAACGGACATACTTATCGCAAGAATCAGCCCTGCATGCCGACCAATCCTCTCCCTAACATACAAACAGAAGCTTGAGAGAATGATGCAAAGAACAAAGACCGCATGAAGAAACATGCTGATAACAAAGCCTATGTCCACAAACGGGGATGTAGTTCTATGCTGCGAGCCGAAGCAAAACAAGCTGAGCACAGTTTTCAATCCTAAGCCGCTTACGGTAACAAATATCAAGGGCAGTCTAGTAACAGCCACAAACAATGAATGAAGCGTAACGCTACTCATCACCTTCTTCAAGAAAGTTCCGAATCTTATAGTGGATGGCATGCACTAGTCAACTCAAAGCTGCGGAGATGATGGCATTCGAGGCCAAAGGTGACCACTCAATCATCAGGTCCACAATACCATTGCTCCAGCTGCTGAGGGCGACCAAGGGATGCTTCTGAAACGCCCAGTTCAGAATCGTAGCACGCTGGTGAGATACCGAGATCTGAACTTCATGTCTATGTACCAGGGACATTTTTCTTGTTATAAGATAGGAGATGCTGTTGTGTTTGGCTCAGCAAGACATGTCTCACTACGTAGTTCAGTTGGTTGTTTATCGAAGTATGAGTAAGGCAGGGGGTAGCGTCAATTTTGGCTAATTTTGAGACTTTCCGGCGCTGCTGCCAGGATGGTACCCTTATTTTCAGTCTTTGGTTGTCAAATTTATTGTTCCCAGTGATTGCTTTCAGAAATCTATGTTCTTCTGTCTATTCTTTCCTATGTTTGACAGTTAGATTTGCTTGCATTTGATTCATCTCATTGAGGCAAAGCAGCGGAATGTCTACTTTTGCCAATCTTCGGCAGCACCACATCGCAGTTGTGTTCAAGCCAAATCTTACAATTACAAGCAACTTTTATTCACAGTACAACATCCATTTTGGAGACTTGACCCCTAGACTGCTATTTTTATCATTTTCTCCAAAGCAAATTGCTATGAAAGTGAATGCAAATTACCAAATCATAGTCGTATTGCTATTTTCTGAAATTTCCATCGGGAGGGGGAGAGTAGATTTTCCCCATGTCCCAAACAGGATCAGTGGTGATATGCGTCTTACCTCTTTCTTTACAGACCTTTTTATGACATAGCAGGGTTTTTTCTAGCCACTTTCGTAGGTCCGGTAATGGGATGTAAGAAACTCAATTTGCTAAAAACTCAATTTTCTAACCAAGCAATTTCCAGTCTACATTCACCGGTTTAAACCATGTCAAATGGAGCTATAATATGACTGGACAGAGGCATTTCAATGTGAATGTGTATGCATGCTTGAAAACTACTTCTTAGTATACACTTTGGGCCAGTTCCTTCAAATATAGTTGCAAAATGCTGTCTACATTCTTCTAGCTATATCCAACAAAAATATGCCTAGTTTTAAGATTTTTTTTGTAAAAAAACGCCGAAGCAAAAGTGGCTGGAAAAAAACCTGCATAGTGTATGGTCATGTACATATACACTGAGATGCTTCTTTGTTAGTATATGCAGATGTGTGACTTACAGTGTTATTCATGATGTGATATCAGCAAGTGTTCTCTGATGCAGTGTGAATGCTTTATTCATATCATTTTAATATGATGCATGTTTTGTACAGAACTTGTGTGCCATTGCTGTTTGGGCTTATTCTAGCTGGAGGGGGCTTGTCTGAGAAAAAATGGAATAAAGGAAAGCTAGGTTGTTGAGTAAATGTCCCGAAACTATGACCGCATGAAAAGAGAATTCTGGGCGAAACAGACATCGAAACTTGTTTTTTTAAGCACAGCATCTGAAAATGTGATGAAAAGGACACTTTAGAAAAAATAGGGCAAGCAGTATTGCCTCCAATAATCAGATACATTGTTTGGATATAATAAGGCGGTATCATTGATTCTTTACTTCCTTTTGCAGGTCCAAAGTCCATGAAAATTGCTGACAATAAAAGGGTAACTTCTCCAGCATTAGATAACGTTACCACTCGAGCACAAAGGACTAAAGAGTCGATGACTGTGCAAACCAATCATTCATATCTCCTGAGGGAAGCTAAGAAGAGAAAACTCAAAGCCCAAAAGCAGGTTCTTACTGCAGTGCCAGAGCAGGCTGAAGCGATTAGCCAAAACCTATTGTCTGAGGAAAATCATTGTGCGGAGCAGTCTTCACCATTGAAGGGGAATCAATCTAGCCACAATAGGAAGGAAGCATCTGTAGATGAGATAACTAAGGAAAATGTTCCCCGGAGTATGAATCAGTGTACTGCAAGAAGATCATCTATAAAAGATTCCACCCTTGCTAATGGGCTCGTTCCATATCCTGATTCAGTATGTTCACCAAGTACTGAAAAAGATGAAACTGTCTCTGCTAAATCTCCCAAGTTTGCTGTTCCAAAAAAGGCCTTGGAATATGTCTGTAAAACACTTCCATTGCATGATCCAAATTCAACTGCAGATGAATCGGTAGGAGGGAGTCAATCAGTCATATCAACTGCTGGTAAGGTCACACATACTCTTTTGAGCTTAGTATTGAAATGCTGCATTTAGTAAAGTTCCAGTCCTTTGCCATGTTCTGTTAAGTTTCAGTATCAGCTGTATCATGGTTTCAGTATCAAGCCGATGCTCTTTCATCTTTGTATCACCCCGTGATCTGTGCAGCTCGTTTCACAAAAGTATCTCACATTTTTCTCACTGATGCTGCTCTTCAACGGCAGTGGAATTGTCAGAAGTGTGATTTTCTACATCCTTCATAATTCTATGTCAGTGACTATTCGCACAAACTCGATGACTTATACACAGAGATAAGCTGATAACTTTCCGTGAACCGTGATGGGCGGACTAGTGAGATCCTTCTCACGTCAAACATTAGTGACACAAACTAGCTGGGAACTGAACTCCATTCCTACTTGTAACCATATATCTATCTTTTTCTGTATCAGTCAATTTTCTTCATATCATGGTGGTAGGTATAGGCTTTTTCCAAAATCAAACCTCTGACAGAATCAACGCTGAAGGTACGAATAAGTGATATAGTGCCCTCAAAGGCTTGGTGGTTGCATTTGCTTTTCTATCATGGAGTTTCTGATTTAAGCAACTCTTATTTGCTGCGATATGGAAAGCTTGTCTCATTGGCTTAATGCTAGATTTCTTAGCTATCGGATAGAAACAAGACGCAGATTAATCTCTATTTTCCCCAGTGGAATTTTATGCATTTACTCCTACAGTCATTGCTATTCTCAATAGGCGAAAAATTGATTACGAAAGATTTGGTACTTGTAATCGAAATACCTTCATGCCTTAATCTAATAGTGCTCTTAGAACTAAGCAGTGTTGCTACATGGTGACTAAGGATAATGTTTGTCATAGTTTCTAAATGGTAGAAAAGGGGGTGCATGTTTCTGAAAAATTCCAGAAAGGGGGGTTAGCAAAATTCTGGTTTTGAGGGGGGTTCAGCCAAAAAGGAGAGAAAAAAATTAGAGGGGGGGGGGGGGTTACCAAATTTTAGTAGCATTTGTAAGATTTGTGTTTGAAATATCGATGAAATATCTTTTTCAACCGTTGGTTCCAAACTCTGCACTGATATTTTATTAGTTGTTGTTATGGTGTATGCGATTATAATGCACTTACATACCATTTTGTGACTTTTTTCCCTAGTTAGGTGCTCTATTTACATCTGTATGTTGCTGTTAAGAGAAAACTGACTTGTCAAATTTCGCATTTTCGGCTCATATACGTTCGATTTTGCATGGTCGGCCCTAAGTTAGGATTTTGATGAAAAGTCTTCATGAAGAGAAATATGCGACCCCCGGAGTTATTCCTAACTGCGAACTCCTACCTGTCAATCATATGCGAGCAGAAGGAAAAGCTTGAAGCAGCCATAAAATACTAGTCGCTTCACTCGATATGCACTCACATGGGTGAGGGAAGAGTTGACTTGACAATTTCGTTGACTATTTATCAGTTAGAAGCGACTATTTCTAGTCAATTCAGAATATTGATTGCAGCAATGAGCCTTTGAAAGAAAATATTATACCACAAGTTGCAGATTTGCTTGGTAAATGTTTTACTGATGTTTTTGTAGTAGTAAAAGGTCTCACTGTAGTCACAAGAAGTGAAATTAAGGTGGTACAGCATGAGAAATCATATTTTGGTACATTTGCTCAATAAAAGGAGCTAAAGAAGATCAGAAAAATGGCTTTTACAGGATAGAAAAAAAATCTGCCATTGCAGAGATATTTCAGTTCAAATTTTTCAGTAAACAGCAATGCGAGTACAATCTAAGCAATGCGAAAGAACAAAGAAAACAATGAAAGAAAAAGTATACTTGTGAAAACCAAAACTTTTGGCTCATTTATTATAGGCTTTACAGCACTAATGCAGAGTAAACAATTCGCACCAGCTGTATATAAACAATCAATACTATACACAGGTCTTTTAGGGGGTAACACGTTGGCTGAATCCACGTCAAATGTAAGTGTAGCAGTATAATCATAGAATGTGAAGGTAAGTATTTAAGGGAGCTTTTAGCTTTATCTGTTTTTGTCTCCATTGCCCCTTTGAAATTAAAACTCTGACAAAAGAAACTAGAGAATTTAATATGTTACATCTATTGAACCAACACAGATAAAGCTTAAAATCGCCCGTAATTTTTGCAGAACAGTACAGTGAACTAACTTTGAAGATCAAACCTGCTTTGTGCATTACCATTGAGCTAAAAGTTTTGCTTTTGTGTAACATCGTATTTCAACATTTTTGGACTCCCGCTTTAGTGGAAGAGTTGTATAAAATGAGGTCTGTCTGTCTTTCCGTCACCAACACATTTTCCCGGATAACCGCTCAATGAATGTTTCTGAAATTTGGTATGAAGGTGACAATCCATAATTGAGGAAAAGTGATGGAGCCGGAATTTTGAAAAAATTTTCGTGAATGATGGCCTCTTTTAGAGTTCTTTTAACAATACTTCAAAATCTGATCATTGCTTTTTTCTGGTTTTTAGTGTGAAACTACAGGGCAATAGTAGTTATACTGTGGACCATGTGTCATATCTGGGAAAAGTTATGTTCGGCTTACAGGTGGCAATTTATACACGTCCAAAAAAGGAGTTTTTTTGTGGTTTTTTCCGAATAAGTGAAAGCTGTTCGCCTGATTCTTTCCATTTTTGGTATGAATATTAGGGACAACTCTACGCGTGTTTTGAACCATATGCCAAGTCTCCTCTCGTTTGGCTTGCGGCTAGCAATTTACGTCCAAAAATGGCTATTTTTATGGTTTTTTCCAGGTATGTCATGAACGGTTAGTCTGTTTATTTTTGGTTTTTTGTGTGAATATTTGAGGCAACTCTGTGCATGTTTTGAACCAGATACCATGCTTCCTGAAAATCTCGCTTGACTTGCGGGTGACAATTTGTGTCCAAAAATGGTGATTTTCAGGGGGGGGGGGTCCTGGTATGTCGAAATATGTTTTTCTGATCCATTTTTGATTTCATTTTCTTGTCATTTTTGATGTACATATCAGGGACCAATCTATGCAGGTTTTGAACTCAAGTTTTTTTTTCCAAATATGTCAAAATATGTTAATCTGATTTTTGTCATTTTGTTGTACATATTAGGGGCAACTCTACCCATGTTTTGAACCATTTGCTATGTCTTTGGAAAATCTTGTTTGGCTTGCAGGGACGAATCTACGCAGGTTTTGAACTCAAGTTTTTTTTCCAAATATGTCAAAATATGTTCATCTGATTTTTGTCATTTTGGTGTACATACTAGGGGCAACTCTACCCATGTTTTGAACCATTTGCTATGTCTTTGGAAAATCTCGTTTGGCTTGCAGGTGATTATTTACGTCCAAAAATGGTGGTTTTTAAGGGTTTCTTTCCGATGAATAGTTGATCAGTTTTGTTCTATTTTTGTTGTGATTCACGGGGGCCTCTCCGGGTATGTTATGAACCATGTGCCACGTCTGAAGAAAATCTCATTAGGCTTACGGGTGGTAGTTTACCTCAGAAAATGGCTATTTTCAGGTTTTTTCCAAATGTGCCCACAATGGTTTATGTTTTCATTTTTGGCGCCGATCTTAAGGGCAACAAATCATACATGTTATGACCCATGCTTCATATCTTGGGAATGTGTTGTTCTTCAGCATGCGAGTGGCAATTTATGTCAACAATGGCTGTTTTAGGTTCTTTTCCTATTGTTCCCCGTACATTTCATTATGTTTTTGTGATTTGTGGTGCAAATCTTATGGCTTGGGTATCATGCTTTTTTTATATCTGACGCAGAGATTCCGAATTAAATTATTTGCGGGAGTCCACTTATATTGTGACTTGTTTCTTTTGTTCCCATTGCTATTTTTTCTAATTTTGAAAGGCTATATCTCTGGATCTAGAGAAGATATTGGATACATATTCTGTAAAAGCCAGTTTTGTCAAGCTTTTACGGGTTTGTGACTCACACATAAGCTAAGCATTGATTTTTCCTGCTGTACCACCTTAACCCTATTTTACATGGGGGGCCTATGTTTTTTTGCGTATGTATTTCTTTTTGTATATACGCCATTATTATTTTGTGACTTTTACTTTATGCCTATATTGCAAATCATGGCCAAATTTGAGATCAAAGTATTTAGCGGTTAAGGAGATATGCCACTTTTCTTAACGGCTGTTGGCTCAAAAAGGGATAATTTTCAGATCTGATTTTTGAGTCTTTTTGGCTAATAAATGAGGATATTTAGCTACTCCATGTATGCAACTAGTTTTATAGGTTCAGCCCAATAGAACTGGTAAATTTGCATTCTTGGGCCGAAAATTAGCGAAAATCATAATTTTGTGATACTTTGCATAAATTATCACACCACCTATTGTCTTTTATGACGTAGCAAAAGAACTAATGATGTCACTGACTTCTAATTTGTGCAAACGTGATCTATAGGAGTCGGTTAATAACATGCATGCCAAGTTTTATTGCTATTGCTGAAGTGTTTTGTGATTTAGGCCTGACAGGCCCCCACCCATGGTATTCAACGCAAAAAAAGCCCATGTGAAATCGGGTGATAATACTTTTTCGTGTTCATGCAGAGAATCCCGCTATTCATTTGCTGCACTTTAGCAATGGCTGCTATTGTGATGCTTGAGTTTTGGGTTGTAGAACACGATAGCATTATAAGACTACAGGTGTGCAAGTATCAGAAGTGTCGATGCATAAGCTGAATATTCAGAGCTATATTGAATGATTCTATGGAAACTACTATGTTTGGGAAGCTCTGCACAACTTCATGCCCTTATAATGAATTTGTTCTGTTGCTTGGTTTTAGCTGAGAAGTTGAAGAGAAAGAGACGGAAAAGGAAGATGGTAGCCATGCCTAGGATGAAACCAAGTAAATAAACCTAATAGAATTAGTAGAGAATGAAAGTTACACTGTCAGGCCTCTCATTACAATAAATTCATGTGTGCGATGATCTGCACGCCTAATTAGCTGACGCGTGCGACAAGTGCAATCAGCCTACATTGCATATGGTATGCTAAACCCTTGGCAATATCTCGTTAGAGGCAGAACATATTTAAGGAGATTTAGCAATTACCGTATTGTATTGTAGTTTACCTATGCTTGTTTGAACTCATTCTCTTAGAGCTATAAAATGGCACTTCAAAATGGCATTCAACTGTCCTTCATTCCATTCAACTGCCCTTTGTTGCCGTATGGCAGCTGCTGCCCCATCTTTGTGTAAAATTTTTCTCGCCCCAGGTTGCAAGACCTGTTTCTGCTAGACAAGGTTCATGGTGGGAATACAACATTTGACTCACCAGTTCCCTCAACGCTGTTTGGTTAGCAGTGCATTGTAATTTGCTGTTACTTAGACAATCCAAGGATTTGGAACAAATCGTAGTAAAATTCAGATATTGTGTTTAATTGCTGTGAATGTATATAATAAATTTTGAGGGTTGAGTTAAAGCGATATATGAAAAACTTTCTGATGGGGTGTGCTTCTGCACGTGCGATAAATCGCATGGGGAATTCGCCCATTGCGTGTGCAGGCGGGTGTGCGTGCAATCGCACGTGTCTAAATGAGAGGCCTGAGTCACTGTGCTGACAAGAGGATTTTCATATGTAACTAAAATGATGTGCTTCATTGTGTCATGAAAACATCTAAAATATCTTTGGTTGCCGTTGTAGTATGTTGCAACATGAAAGTAGAAGTAAGTGAATCAAGAATGAAACCTTAATCTTGGCCCTATCTGCAAGGCAAACTACGAATCGTCTGAGCGCACTACTTACCTTCTTACGATATATTTGTCCTGGGGATGGGATATTGTAGAGTCTCCAATCACTTTGAACTAGCTCCATTTTTTATGTGGGAAAACTAAGTCAAACATCATTTAATGAATCGTATGCCGAGTCGTGGAAGCTGAACCTGATTCTTCCTTTTGAAGTTTCTGAGCTTGTAACTAGAACGATCTTCCTAAAAGGTGTTACAACGTCATGAGTGGTCGTTCATATCCTTTGGATTTATGTGTAACTAATGTGTAACTATTGCTGTGTAACAACTATCAGTGTAGTAACTACAACTGCAGCTCAAGTATTTCTGGCTTACGAATTCTTCTACTATCTGTATGAGATGATGACTGTACTTTCTACAGTGGAACAGCAGTAAAAACATAATGTCTTCAGGCGACAGCTTCTATTCGTCCGTCTCGTTCACTATGTACACAACAATCCCTCTGCACGCTATATCTTCTGCAATAACGGCAATCAACTCTCGATACACCGTGCAATACTCAATCGTTTACA